>JAVKOQ010000093.1:0-183750 GCA_031835245.1 Balamuthia mandrillaris | reverse complement strand
AAATGCGGAAAAATAGGACTCTGCCACGCAAGAGCACTGAATTGATTGACAGTCAGGAGAGGGAACAGGTCCTACGTCGATGGGTGGATCTGGCCATGAAGGAACGTCTTAGACTGGGGACCCTAAACGGTAATCGTTCGTGGAAGCCCGCTTTGCAAGCTGTGCAAAAAGAGGCAAAGATCCCCAAGTGTTTTGTCAAAGGGGACAAGCTAAATCAGTTTTTGGAGGAAGCGTTCAAGTTGGCGGTGGAAAAGTATGGGCACCTGAACACTACTACAGTCAAGATTCCTTCTCCCAGGGTTAACCAAAAGGAGGAGGACGACAGAGGGGCAGAGGATCAGTGTAACTCAGCAGTGGATTCGCCCTGCCGAGAGGAAGGGACCAGTGTTGTACCCAAGGGAAAGATTGATTCGGACTCAGTCAGTGCAGACGGTGTTAAGGAGCGAACCAACAGTCAAGTGGCGCTGCTGTTTGATTGTATTAGCCGTGTTTCTCACGAGTGTGGTAAGCTCTCCGAGGCAGGCATACTCTCACTCGCAGTGATTGTACGATTCAGGGACTTGATTGAATCTCTTGACAAGGAGATCAATAATCTTATGGTGGGGGAAAAAGGAAGTGCAAATAGTACCAAAGGCGGCCCTACTCTGGGTTCCCAACGGTCTTACATGGAGGTGGTCAGATCAGCTCTGTGGTGTGATATGATTACTGCGGAAAGGAATTTCCCTCCAACAGCAACTACAGTTAGCGCACCAAGCTTGGAATACTGGAAGGAAGAAATGGCAAAGGAACAAGGGATATGTTGGCAGGATAACTCCAACATATACAAGAGGACGTGGACCAAAGATACGGTAACCGACCTGAACTATTGGTCTATAGTAAAACCAAAGTATGGCTTTGCAAGTCCCTACTCCAAGGTAGGGGCTGTGGAGGGCAGATCGATTGTGGTGAGCGGTAAGGACCTTAAGAAGGGTGCTGGTAAGTGAGAGGATCTTCGAGCTGGGGCCTGCTAACGCCGGAGTGTGAGAGTAGGAGAGAAGAATGGCACGCATATTGTGGAGTTAGCTTTGGAGACGGCCCAGGCTGCCGTAGGACATTATTAAGAAAAGAGCCAGGCTGTATGCTTTACCACAGGGTGGGCAAAGCCCGAATTGAAGAAGCTGAATGAAGGTAAACCGCTGTGGAAGCCTAAAGAGCAAAGAAAGATGGAGAAGAAGAAGGAAAAGGAGGAGAATGTTGGAACAGTGGCCTTGGACAGCTCTTTGGAGCTCTCAAGCATCGCGCTGGCTGAGGAGGAGTATCATGGTGCTGCCAACTGGTCTGACATTGTGGAGGAGGAAGGAGAGGAGACCCATTGACTTCAGTAGCGTTTGTCAACTCTAGGGGCTGGGGACAAGAGGAATTGGTCAGCTGTTGGGCTGACAGTAAGCAATTTGACATTATTGGAGTGTGCGAACATAGACGGTTGTCTCGATTGGAGGTATCGTGATGGGTGGAGGGGTTGCCCAGGGAGTGAGTATGGTGGAAGGGTGGCGTAGGTTTCTTTGTTCGAGGTTTAAGGGGAACATCGGAGAAAGGAGAGTGGCTTAACACCCAACTCCACTTGGTGAACTATGACAGGGTTGCATCTTTATAATCAACGTATAGTGCATCTCTCCAGGAGGCACCATGACAACTTTAAGGTCACCTACGCATTGAGAAAAGAACTTTAATGTGGTCATAATAAGACCCCTGATTATTGGAGGAGATTGGAACGCCAGGGTTGGAAAGGGCTGGAATGGTAGAGGTGAATCTACTTACAACGCGAGAGGAAAGGTTTTGGTGGAGTCTTTCAAAAGGCTGGCCCTCTCGGTGCCTCAGCTTGAAGAGGAAACACCAGTGTTTACATGGAGAGCTGGGAAATGAAAGAGCATAGTGGACTATGTGGTAGCATGGAGATGGACGGGCAAGGTAGCTGGCGATGGGTGGCAAGTGTGGACTGATCACCAGCCTTTGGTAGTGGAGTTGAAGGATTCAGCAGATAATTGTGACGGGGTTTGGATGGAACGTTGGAAGTGGAAGTCTTACTTGGAGGAAGATTGCAAGAGGAGGTGGAGGGAGTACAAACGTGGGTGCAAGCGTTTCTTCAAAGGAGAGGAATGGAAGGCCATGGTGAAGAAAACGCAGGAGGGAGCAGCTACAGTTGAAGATCTTTGGACCAAGTGGAAAAAAGGATTGTGGGATAGTGCAATGAGATGGTTTGGTAAAGAAAGGAGACTGGTTGGAGCAACAACTAGCAGGGCAAGGAAGCCATGGTGGACGGCAGAGTTAACATCCTTGAACAAGCAGGTGGTGGAAGCCCATGCTCAGTGGCTGAGAGAAGGAAAGCATGATGGAAAGGCCAGAGAGGATTTTGTGGAACTTAGGAAAAGGTTTGTGAAGTTGTGGAAAGCCAACAAATGGGACTGGATGAAGTGGAAGAGACAAGAGAACATCAAGGAAATACAGAAATGGATTGGCAACATGTGGAGAATAGTGGCAAAGCGTAGAGCAGAGCCCAAAGCCGTTATTAAGCACCATGGTAGCATGGCAGCCTTCAAGGAACATTGGGCAAAGCTGGGGAGGAAGGATTCTTCCATCGGGAGCTTGCATCGAGAGGAAGCAGGTCCAGAAGGACCGTCTTGGTCTGGCAGCAACTGGCTTAAGAAGGAGAGCTTTAATTTTGCATGGAGGAAAAGATTGAGGGTGGGCAAAGCACCTGGAGTGGATAATATTGATGGGGAAATGATGAAGTATGGAGGTAAACATGTGCAAGACGCAACTTGGACACTGATCAAGGCCATTGAGAACCAAGGCGTGTTCCCCAAGGAGTGGAAACAGGGGGTGGTTATCCCATTGCATAAGGCAGGAGATCCCCAGAACCCAGCAAACTATAGAGGAATTACCCTCTTATGCAACGCAGCCAAGGTGTTTGAGGGAGCTATCTTGGTGCAGTTGAACATGCAAGCAAGAGAGCAAGGGTGGATAAGTGATTGCCAGGGCGGATTTAGAAAAGGAAGAGGAGTCATGGATCAAGTGAGGCGGTTGAAGAAATGCCTGATGAAGAGAAGCAAAGAACGTACTTATATTGCTCTGTTGGATATCAGCAAGGCATATGACATGCTTGACCATGACATACTGGCAAGGACATTGCGCAAAAGAGGAGCAGAAGAGGCAGCAGTGGGCAT
Organism: Balamuthia mandrillaris; assembly: GCA_031835245.1. Classification (NCBI taxonomy): domain Eukaryota; phylum Discosea; order Longamoebia; family Balamuthiidae; genus Balamuthia; species Balamuthia mandrillaris. The sequence continues at coordinate 180,547 of JAVKOQ010000093.1, read as the reverse complement.
CATTGCAGAGTGGTACTGTGGTATGACAAGTGTCATTCGCATGAATGGGCAACTCTCTGAGGAATTTCTGGTAGAAAGAGGAGTTAAGCAAGGAGGAGTTTTGTCTTCCTTCTTATTCAATGTGTATATTGACGTGGTGGCAAGAAAGCTATGGGTGGCAGAGGAAAAGGAAAGAGGAGATAAAGCAAGGAATGTTTGCTTGTTGTTTGCAGATGATTTGGCAGTGGTGGCCAGCGATCCTTTTGAGCTTCAAAGAAGACTGAATGTGGCAGTGGAGGCAGTGAATGCTCTGGGACTTCAGTTCAATGCAAAGAAATCAGTGGTGCTAGTACAAGGAAAGAAGGCTTGCTTCCAAGAGTGGAGACTAAAGGGGGAAGCTGTGAAACGTGTGAAGGAGGCCAAGTACCTGGGACTGTGGTTTAAAGAAAGTGGTGAGTGGACAACCCATGCCAAGGAGAGGATCACCAAGGCCAAGCAAGCCCTCTACAGCCTTAGGCAGCGGGGAGCCATTGCTCAAGGCCTGGGTACATGTACTGCCCAGATTGCTGCAGAGGCCATTGTCAAGTCTACCTTGTCATATGGACTTTGCATGACAGAGCTTTCCAAATCATGGTGGAAGAAGATCGAAGCTGTGTGGAATGAGACAGCAAGAAGTGTATTGCAAGTCCATCAAAGGACTGTGGCAGGGGTTTGTAGAGCAGAATTGGGCTGGTTGACCATCAAGGCCTACTGTGAGTTGGAAAGGCAAGCAGTAATTCGCCATGCTGAGAGGCAAGATGGGCACTTTGAGCTTCTGGTAGAGATAAGCCAAGCAAGGGAAGAGGAAGGTGAGAAGAGAGAAGGTGAGGGAAGTGAAGGGATGAGTGACATTGAAAAGAAAGCCAAGAGGATGAGGACCTTAACTCGAGTAGCCAAGGCAGAGTATGCAGTTGAAGGAGAAAGAGGAACAAGAGCATGGCTTTGGCATAACTTCCTGACAAATGGAAAATGTTTGGTTGGACAACAACGAAGCTTAGTGATTACCAACCCAAGGAAGGAACAATTGATGAATGCTATTCACTGTGGTGGACTGCCCATTGGAAAAAAGTGGAGAGCCATTCAGCAGTCTGAAGAGGACAGTATGTGCCCTGCATGCAATGCTGAGGAAGAAACAGCAGAACACTTCCTATTAAGATGTCCTAATCTTTGGGAAGATTGTTTTAGAATCTGGAATGTGGACAATGGAGATGAAGAACAAGTCAGAAAGCTGATTATAGAAGACTGTACAACAAAGTTCTGTCAAGGGAAAGAAATGTAACAGAGCTCAAGAGATGGAACAATGTAAGCAAAGTTGTAAACGAGTCTGGAGATTATGGGCAGCAAGAGCAAGTTGGAAGCATGGAAGTTCTTCTGAATTTTATCAGTCTTTGGAAGTAATGTAAGCAAGGAAAAGAGGAAAAAGGAAAGGGAAAGAAAAGGATAGCTAGATGATACAAAGTTGGTCTGAAATCTCATTCAACACCTTTCACTTGTGAATTGAGTAACAATTGGGAAGGCATTGAGATGAGGGAGGTGCTGAACATGGAACACTATGTATGTATTAAAGGCTTACTTTATGTATAGATTTGTGTTTCTCTCAGATCAAATAAACTTTTTTATTACTATTACTATCAGTCTTTGGAAGTAATGTAAGCAAGGAAAAGAGGAAAAAGGAAAGGGAAAGAAAAGGATAGCTAGATGATACAAAGTTGGTCTGAAATCTCATTCAACACCTTTCACTTGTGAATTGAGTAACAATTGGGAAGGCATTGAGGATGAGGGAGTAAGAAAAGTAAGAGTACACTATGTATGTACAAGGCTTACTTTTTATGTATAGATTGGTGTTGCTCTCAGAGCAAATAAACTTTTTATTACTACTACTACATTGTGTTCCTTTTTTGTAATAGTCCAAGCCAAAATGAAGGTAAGGAAGAAGATGGTAAAGGAAGTAAACAGATAAGTGATGTTTAAAAGAAAGCCAAGAGGATAAGGGCCAAAACTAAGTGTTGATAAATAGAAGATGTTTGGTTTAACTCAAGAAAGGAATATTTGATGAATGCTATTCATTGTAATGGACTGTCTTTTGGGTTTTTAAAAAACTAAATAGTCATTCAGCCATTTAAAGAGAACTGCAAGTACTTAACATGCAGAAACAACAAAAAATCTGATTATAGAAGTCTATACAACGAAGTTATATCAGAAAAAAAGACAACTAAGCACAAGAAGTAAAACAATGTAAGCAAAGTTATAAATATATATAGAGATCATGAAAAGCAAAAACAAAAGCAAGTAAAATGCAATAAAATGGAAGTATGAAAGTTCTTATGCATTCTATCAATTCGTAGAAGTAATGTAAAATGATGAAAAAGAGGAAAAAAGAAAGAGGAAAGAGGTGGATAGATATATGAGTGTGTAAAGCTTGTCTGAAAGCTTATTCAACATTGTTATAGCACACAATTAGGAAAGCATTGAGGAAGAGGGAGTAAGTAAAGAGGATGTATGTACAATACTTTTTCTAGTTTGGTTTTTTCTTAAAGCAAAATTTGTAAACTTATTATTATTATCTTAAACATCACTTAAATAAGGCTCTTTTTACAACAAGTTAACTACAAAGTAAAAAAGCAATTACAAACAAAAGTTTAAAAGGTATGTGTTATGAGGCAGTTCCAATGCATGCTCAATAGTTGCCATAAAATAACTGAGTCACTAAGTGGTGTGTTTTCAGAATCTTGACCATTTTCTTCTTGTTCTTCACTGTCACTACTGTCACTGTGTGAAGTACCAGCAATAAAAGGAAAAGAAAAGCAACTAAAAGCTGTAGTAGAAGATGAAATTATAGCTTGGGGTCTTGATGAAGGAATGGAAGCAGAGGAACAAGGAAAGAGAAAAGGTAGGATTTGACGTCTATGAAAAGGTTTGAGCTCTGCAAATGTGAACACGCCTTCCATTTGATTTTTGGTGCTGCTATCTGTTAGCATAGAAATAAGCACTTTAATGAATTCAGCAGGAAGCTAGTAGGTACAGTTAGTACAGTGCTTGCTCTCAAAGTAATAAGTATATACTGCACCTGTTGCTCTGAGGCAATATCATGCAAAAAGTCCTTTTTCAGTACTTGAAAGGCAAAGCCCTTCAGACTAGCATCTTTTGACTTGGAGAATAAAAGCTTCACCTCTTGTTTTCGTAAATGCAGTTCATGTTGATAACTCTCAGAAGTAGCTTGTTGAGGCATTGGCTGCTGCAACTCAAAGTCGTCACCATACTTGACGAGAAGAGAGAGCAGTCTTCGCTTTATGTCAAACGAGTTAAGGTGATTGATGGCTGACGGCACAAGATTGAGGGCGCATGTGAGACCTTGCCTACTACGAAGTCGCCCAAAGAGGTTAATTGTCTTGATAAGGATTTTGGTGTCTCTACTTTTAAGCAACGAGACCAAAGGATTCAAATGAGCTGTGATAGTCACACAACAAGCTTCTGCAAGCAACATAAAGGCTTGAATTTGGTTGTCTGGGTCTTCAGCAAACGAATTAAGCAACTTGGTGAGCTTGAATGTGTAGTGAAAGCGAGTGATGAGCTTAGGGTTGATGCGGAGGATTTTGAGGGCAGCCTTTTTGACCATTGGGATGGTGCTGTTGAGGCTGTTGTTGATGATGGGAGGAAGGATAAAGTTGTAATACTTGTTCACAAGCAATCGTCTCTGCTTCACCCCTTGCAATTTCTCGTTAACCTGTCTTTGCATGAGGGACAAGTGAACTGCGTTTACTGGCTGCATAGCAGCTATTTTCCACCCGTCATGTGTAGACTCCATTGCACACAAAAGGTATCGAATGTGGTGGAGGCGCTGCTCGTTAATGTCCAGGTCAACCTCTTTCTTGTGCAAGTATTGAAGCAGTAAGCCTGTGGCCAGAAGACACGCTTTGTAGAGTGAACCTTCCTCATTTCGCTCATTTGACAGAATGTCCATGATATCGTGAACAAAGAGGATCAATGTTTGAGGGCCTAACTTCATAAGAACACCCAGAGCCTCCTCTCTGACAAAAGCGTCGTCATCCGAATCAGATTCCTCAAAATCGGGTAAGTGTAGCTCTTCCTCGAAGGACTGGTCGCCATCAGAAAGAGAAGGCGTCCCAGAACTGTGGCGAGGCATCTTGGCAACGTCACTAGTACCTATTGAAGAGAGGGAGAGGAAGCAGAGGAGAGTGTGAGAGTGCGCAGAGAGAGAGAGAGAGAGAGAGAGAGAGAGAGATTAAACGTAGATGAAGAAATGTGAAAATTCAAGTACCTCTCAGCAATGCCCCTAGTTGCGCTATATGTTCTTCGTCAAAGGGGAGGTATGACGCCAATACTTTCAACTGATGAGCCGCAGTTTCTCGGAGACAAGGATTCTCGCTTTTAAGGAACTCTATGAAACACGGTATATAAAAGAGGGAACGCCGCCCAAAGGAGGCAAGAGCTTCTAGCACAACAATCCTTAACCGGCTCTTGGCGTTAAGAAGGCTGGCCACAGTAGCCAACCCTTCATCTGATATATTCTCCCTAAGAAAGCACAATGCACGGACAGTTGATTCTTGAACCGCATCATTTCCCTCTCTATCCATGTTGCTTTCTTCCCGTAGGATTTGCAGAAGAAAGTGCTCGATTCGTTTTTGCCAGCCTGCAAATAGTGGTTGTTTGGTGGGTCGTTGAGGTAAGGTTGGCACGACTGCTGTTGTCTGACAAAACATGCCAAGAGCAGTTACGGCTGTGGCTCGAATGGCAAAGAGAGGAGACTTGAGCAACGAGCAAAGGGCAATGATATGCTCGTCTTCCAGCCTGATGTTCATGCCTATGGTATTGCCGTAGTTATTTAGTTTGTGGTGGTAGTGCCGAGCAGTGTTGTTGAGAAATAGGTTAAGGAGGCTTGTTGCTTCCATCCGAAATGTTGGATCCGTTTCGCTTAACATAATGAGCGTTCGGTTTAACATCTGCTCTACTGCGTCCTTCCAATCGATTGAAGGATGATGAGGAGTACATTTGCTTGGTTGAAGAGGTCCTGTGTCTGTAGCATTTTTGCGGTAATGTGATATGATAAACGGTGTCTCTTCTCTCTCTTTGTCATTGAGTACAAACAGTAGCCTTAAGCAAGAAAGAATAACCCAAGCAGACCTGTGGGAAAGCAGTTTTGCGCATCGTCTTGCCAGCTCTGCGCGAGCAGTAAGCAGGGCATTGATGATGTTCTTTCTGGCACAACAACTAGTGTCTGCTGCCGCTTCTGTTTCTTCTTGTTCTTCTCCTTCTACCTCTTCCTTTGTCAGCTGTTGTGACAAAGGACGAACATGGGTGATGTGTTGCGTCAGCTGATTCGTTGCTACCACGTTTAACTTCTCAATAATCGCTTCTCTGAGGATAAGGTTTCCACTAGCACGGTCATGCTTTTCCAGTACGTCCAAAAGCAGGAAGAGATAGTTCAGGTGTGTATTGCAGGTGTGAGGGAAGAGATGCTCTTCCATCGACAGAGAGAAGCGAGAGGGCAAGGACTTGAGTATGAGAAGTTGCAGATCTATGCTCGACTGTAGGGAGTTGTGGGATTGAAGTGCAGTATCTAAGGTGCGAGGGTTTGTGATAGACTTGTTTGCTTCCGTTTGCATTGACGATGTTGTTGAATGAGGCAGCTGCAGCAACCAAGATGAGAGCAAGGAAAACTTATGCTCAGAACTATGGCTGAGCAAATGGTCAGGTATGAGGCGCAGAAGTGGAAGGATTTCCTTGATAACAAAGTTGTTGAGCCCTTCAACAAAGTCACCTTTTGGGCCTCCTTCTCCACCAGCTACGTCAAATGGTGCCATCATCAGCTTCTGCAGTACAAGCAAGCCATTATTTTTTGTTTCTGGGCAATTTTCGCTCGTTTTTTCTCGTTCATCTCCTTCGCTGTAATGGTCTTGGCGTAGACCCTCTTGCTCCTCGCTCATCTTCAGCAACAAGACAGCAGAGATGCGGGACATGAACGTTGGTTTACACTGTAGCAGTTCCATCATCGAGGCGACATCAGGACATTCAGCTGCTCCCTCGCCAAAGGCATGAAAGGCCACCGACACAAAGGCTCGTACAAATGGGCGTTCCTCATTGGTCTTGCCGAAGATAGGCGGTGATGAGGTAGTACGACGATCGATATCTTTAAGCCGCTTGAGCAAAGCTGGAGGGTAAGATGGTTGATAGGCCTGGCTAAGCATAGCCAAGACCTGACAGGAGGCCACACGTTCTGGGTCAGTTCTTTGGCGGGTTGGCAGAAGGGTGTCACCAAGAGTTCCCAGCACTGTGAAGACCAGCAGGCGTAGACCGGCATCTTCACTGCCTACCCATCGTAACAGCCACTCGTAGAGATCGAACATCTTCATCATTTTTAGTGCGGAGTTCATCAACTGCTTCCATTCAAAGCTCTCAAAAACGTAGCTTAATGGCATGACTGTGCAGGGAGTGACAGTAGAAGTACCAGTGGGAGGCGGAGAGAGCCGCAACAATTGTTTGAGAAAAAATTCTCGTTGCTTGGTTCCTAGTTGGAGCAATGAGAGTTTGCCAAGCTCCTTCATTATCAGCGTGGCTTCTCTTTGCACGCCACCATCCGAGTCCTTCAGCAAGTCGATGATGAGGTGGATGATGTTGAAGTTGTTGATGTTTTCCAGGTCGGGAGAGCTTTTTCGTAGGTTTATTTGCCACAGCAAGTGAATAAGGCTCCTCCGTATTCTGATGGAGTGTTTTTCCGACTCCGTTTCTTGTGGTTTGCGCTTGGGGTCTGAACCTTGTGTTGGCAGCAGCGGCTTGGTGTTCCGCACACTTCCAAGGTTGCTACTGTGTTGCTTGGCCTTATCTCGTTTCTTTTCTTCCTCAAAGAGAGCGATAAGCTGGGATATTTTTGCTTCGTCTAGGAAATTTTCGGGCAGGAATTTGAGTAGAATGGGAACTGCAAAGAGATCCAGATTGTTCCAGTGGGAATATTTCAGCACAGAGATGCATTTGGTGATGACCTTGTTTACCATCTTGCTGCCAAGGCAGTAGTTCAACTGTAGATAGACCGGATAGGATTGAAGATGCATAAGAGTTGTCTCTGATTGCAATACTAATTCCCAGAATGTACTGCCAAGCTGCGTCACATCTTTGAGGGGTAGCGTAGCGGCCGTAGCCCCATCTTCCTCCTTCTCTACATGGCCTCTTTGACTTCTATCGCGAGTTGCTTTGAGGTGCGCAGCACTATCACCATCGTCTTGTGAAAGGCCACCAACATCGTCATCGTGGAGATCAAGAGCTGCAACGCCCGTGCTAGCTTGAAAGAGGCAGCCCTCACATGCCTTGGCTCTCAGCAGCAGCGAGAATCTTACTTGACCAAGATCGTGCGGATCCGTTCCACAGGCTCGAAGCAAGTCCAACCACGTCTGGTAAAAGCCACAGCTGACATTACTTGTGGATTTGGGCAAGGAGGAGGGAGAGGGGCCGGATTGTATTGTGGGAAATGGACTAGAAGTGAGGGTTGGTGGTGGAGCTGCATCTTCTTCACGATCTACCGTTCCATCTGTTGCTAGCTGCTGTACCTGCGCACTGCTCACGCATTCATGGTATAGCCGTATAGGATGTTGAAGTATTCGCTCTGCCATCCACTGCATTCCTTTGCTGTAGGACAAGAACAACCACACCGCATCCCACCACCAATGGCTTATATATCTTTGTTGCGAAGTGTTCGACAACCCCCACCACCATCTCTCGTCGTCAACGGGTCTGTCTGATGGTAGTTCCTTTAGCTCATTAGCAAGTTGGTAGCACTCATTGCTGCTGCTAGAAAGGAGGATAAATATCCGAGAAGCTAAGCGCTCGTCCCGCAGAAACTCAGCCACTAAGAACTGTTGAAACAGAGTCTCCTTGAAGGATAATACTTCCAGCGATGGTCTCTGCTCTGGCAGGTGTGCATCTTGTCGGTGGTGGTCACTCAGTGGAACTTCCTCTCCTTCCTCAGCTCGGGGTGTACATCCAGAACGTCCTATACGCATTCCACTGCAGAAGCTCTGCGGGAGTACGTCTAATAACTCATCTAATAGTTGAGAGCCGTTGCGTACCGACAAAGAGCTATGAGGCAAGGCTTCTACTAGAATCTGCAACGAGTCGATGAGAAAACGTCGTTGTAGTGATGTCCGATGCACCCCCTTCGTTCGGCGTTCATCCTCCCAAAGAAAAATGAGAAACGCGAATATGCAGAGCCATTGCTTCCAGTCGCGGAAAACTTGTTCTTTCGTCTCCAAAACGCAACTCGATGGAGTTCTATCTTCAATCGCCTGCCGTTCAGTTTGCACCCGAAGATTGTGGAAGAGGTAGTCGTGCACAATGTCATCCAGCAAGTGCTGATAAAACTCGAACAGAGTCTGGGCAATATCGCCCCTTCCTTCTCCTCTTGAGTGGATGCACGCTTGTTTCTCTTCACTTGACCGCGAGATGCCTCGCATAGCACATTCTCTTGCTAGTAGATAGAGTTGTAAGGGTGTGAAGGGTGTGGTGGTTGGGGCAAAGGGTGAAGGTAGCTGTGGTGGCGTGCAAGCCACGCGCGATGAAGCAGAGGGGGGAGGTGGATCGGGAAGCAGCCTTAGTTTCTTGTTGTAAACCAGCTTCCAAAGAGATGAAGAATAGACTCCCCAATGAGATAATAGCTGACGAATAAACATGTTTTCGTCATAGTCGCTCTCGAAGTTTTGCAACTTGACAACTCGCCATTGGATTAATTGCCCAAGGCCGCTGTTTGCCCATTGGGAAATGCTTTCGTTGGTCATTGCCCCAAATGCAGCCGCCATCTTCTCTTCTTTGCGAAGGCGCGTCTCTTTCAATTCGGCAATAAACTTAAAAGAGGTAGAGAGATCTCCTTGGTTTTGGTGAAGTTGTGGCTGCGGTTGTGGCGGGTGCCCTTGTTGAGGCAGTAGCTGTGACGGCAGTTGTAGCTGAGGTGGTTCTTGATCTCGCTCTTTTCCCGTCTGCTTTTGTTTTTCCAAACTCGTGTTACTGGTGTTCTCCAAATCTGTGCTGGAAGATGAGGGTGGCTCTTCGAAACAAAGAAGGCGTTTAAGGGTATCATAGCGACAAGCTGCTAATACGGTGTGCAGCCTGCCTCCATCACGCAGGCTGTACTTTAACTTTTTCCCAAAACGTCGCAATCTCAGTGATAACTTGGTATCCGGGCTTACGGCGGCAACCCGTACGTTGCGCTCGAACTCTTGCAGCAGTTTAGAGGATTGGGTCTTCTGCACTTGCGCCTCCTCTAGCACCCCGTCTTTTTCTGTTCTCGAATCCATACTCCACACAAATCTGTGTCCTTCCTTTTCTTGCTTGGCCTCTTTTTCGTGTCCTCTTCCTCCTACTTTTTCTTCTTCTTGTTCTTGTTCTTGTTCTTCTTTTTCTTCTTGTTCTTCTTCTTCTTCTTCTTCTTCTTCTTCTTCTGCTTCTTCTGCTTCTTCTTTTATCTGTTCTTGGCATCGTTTACTTTGCAGCGACTGACCTGTTTGCAACAGCCCACAGAGTAGGGGGTGAAGAAAATTCAAGGGTACCTCCTCCAAACCGTCGAGCAATAGAATAAAGGGCAGGCTTGTATCTGCTAGTAAGCTTCGCAGTGCTCGCTTAAAGTCTAGTTGGAGCTCGACTTTGTTGTCCGTCATTTTCTCGAATTCTCCTCCTCGATTCATTTTTGCGGAGGGCTTGAGAGAGCTCCAGGTCTGTGCTGCAGCCTCGATTAAGGCCTCCATCTCCAGCGTAAGCTCTCGCTCGCGCTGATTGGGCTTCTGCGTATCCTCTTTTGCTTCCTCCTCTTTCTTCGTCACCTCCTTTTTCGTTTGGTTGTATTGTCGCCCCAGTTGCTGTGAGGTAAGTGAGGCTTTCCTGGTTAAGGCCCGGTCTAACGAAGAGACAAGGAAGTGACAGTCCACGTAAAGGCAGAAACGAAGGGAAGCAGCTGGCAAGCCTCTCAACAAATTGCAGGGCATGGCGTGTAACCCTTCTTCTTGGGGCCTTAAGGTAGTGGCGGCAGGAGGTGTAGCGAAGAAAGTGTTGAGGGACTTCCATAAATAGTGAAACAGCGTGGTCTTGCCTTGTCCTTCGTTAGCCACGACAAGCGAATAGCAAGCCTTTTCTTCCTTGGAGTTAACCCCAGGCGCGAAGGTGCCTGGTGTAACACCAGCTCCACAGTGCATCACCAGTTGACCGAGGGATAGTTCTAGCTCTTCTTCGTCAGGAGACCACCCACCGTCCAGCTTCCCCGAGCTCCTGTCCTTCAAGTAGGTCAGCTGACCTCGGCTCATTGCTCTGAGTCGAAAGTACTCACTGCTTTGTTCCAGCGGCAGGCTAGCGGGAAGCCTCCCTCCCACGCACCGAAAAGAGCAGGCGGAGCCGCGTTGGCATGAACAAGACGAGGAGGCCCTCGCCTCGCCGGAAGGGTTTGTGGGGGAGTCCCTCGGCAGCTGCTGAAGCAATCGGTGAATAGCTCGCTGATAGGATTGGAGGAGTGGCCGAAGAGACAAATGGCCATCGCTTTGGTGCATAAAGCTCATGTTGTATGCAGCCCAGTGCCACCAGCGCCACCTCCACTGCCACTGCCACCAACGATGAGAGAGAGAGAGAGAGAAAGGCAATAATAATAGCAAGTTGGCTCTCCTCCTCCTCCTCCTCTGCCCTCCCTGGTCCGCCCGCGTGCCAGGCAACAGGTACCCACGGCGAACCAAGGAAGGCAACACAGGCCATAATTTCCAGAGGGGATGACGTCACTCAGCACCTGGTCCAGAGGACGGGAAGGAGGAGAAGAGGAGCTCCTCCTCTGCTCTCCCTGTCCAACAGGCGCCCTGGCCTCCCGCGCGGAGACAGTGACAGCAGAGGCGGCGGAGAGAGGAGACAGCTCTTCCCTCAATTGCCCGCCCCTCAACCGCCAGCAGAAACCCAATTGGAAGAGTGGCATCGCCTCTCTCCTTGTCTCCCTTTCCTCTCCTCTCTGGCGTCTTGCCTTTCTATCAGCCATGGCGGCCAGTGACTCAGACATATTCGAATGCTTTTACATCAAACTGCTTTTGGAAGAAGATTCCGAGCTGGAAAAGAATAGTCACCGTACCACCTCGACTTCATTTTTGTTGAGCCAAGAGCAAGCAGGTGTCTCTCTCCTCAAACAGCTGTTCATCTACGCCTATGTCGTGCTGACCACCTTGGTGCTGCCTGTTGCCAGCCTCTTGGGTGGCATCTACCTTCTTATGCAAGCTGACCTCAACCCTGCAACAGGGCTGTGCCTCCTCTTCTTGGGCCTGTTGTGGGTGGCCATCTGGGCCATCTACTTGCCCTACAAGTACAACCGCAGAAAACGCCTTTACATGGCCCTACAACAACGTTGGGAAGAAGAGCCTCAAGGCTCTCTCCGCGATGATGAACAATACGACACAGAAGAAGAGAGGGAGGAAGACGTAGAGCGAGGCGGCGACAAGCAGAAGGCAGAGCGCAAGGGGCAAAAGAAGCGAATCGATTAACCCTAGACCGGTTTCAGCAACCAACTCACTCTAAAAAAGCCCTGGGCTTTCACCTCCATTCTACCTTCCCTTCTTCCTCCCGCGTCTAGACTCTCTAGCTAGCCTTGTGTCTATCCCTATGTTTTTTTCCCCTCTTTGTTTATTTATTTCTTTGCTCTACAAACAACAACCCATTGCTGCTGCCCAGTGCCAGAGAGAGAGAGAGAGAGAGAGAGAGAGAGAGGTACGGTTACGTCTTTGAAACAGCGGGCTTTAGGTGATGGGCGCTTTGTGCAAAGCGGTCAAATAGGGTTCGGTACTCTGAATGAACCCATACCCCAAAGTGGGGCCTCACGTCTATTGCTGATAAGTTCTTTTGGGTATCCAACCAGCATCATAATAATACCAATGATCCCACAAGCATAATAACAAGACAGGGAGTTAGCAAACAGAGCAGCACCAAGGCGAGGAGAAGAAAGGGACAAGTACGGGGTAGATATGGGAGGGACCAGCAGCACCAAGGGCGGGACCCTGTTCCAACAAACGAAATGCAGTCCGAAGGATGGCATCATCAGCGTTGTAGTAGAGAAAGGTGTGCTCAGTGGCTATGGAGGAGAGGAGAATGTCCTTCACTTTTTCTTCATAGAGAGCGGGTGCACAAAGATGTATCTCGTTTGGGCGATGGTGCTCTTTCAAGAATTTAACAGCCTCCACCAACAACTTACAGCCTAATGAATGGGCAACCACTCTCACTCGCTGATATTTTTGCTTCAAGTGTTGCAACTTGGCAGCCAAAACGTGGGCGTGCTCCTCGCAGTTTTTCATGGCCTCCCTATATTGGAAGTATAGTTGACCTGCGAGGGCGGCTAATGGTCAGAACAATCTGGTTGGTTTGCACAAAAGAGCAAGGCTGAGGCTTGTCATGGGGCAGGAGAGGAGAGAGGAGAGGAGAGGAGAGGAGAGGAGAGAGAGGGAGGAGAGGAGAGAGAGAGAGAGGAGAGGGAGAGGAGAGGAGAGGAGAGGAGAGGAGAGGAGAGGAGAGGAGAGGAGAGGAGAGGAGAGGAGAGGGAGAGGAGAGGAGAGGAGGAGGGAGAGGAGAGGAGAGGAGAGAGGAGGAGGAGAGGAGAGGAGAGAGAGGAGAGAGGGAGAGGAGAGGGAGAGGAGAGGAGAGGAGAGGAGAGGAGAGGGGAGAGGAGAGGAGAGGAGAGGAGAGGAGAGGAGAGGGAGAGGAGAGGAGAGGAGAGGAGAGGAGAGGAGAGGAGAGGGGACCTCCCGTTCCCCCGTCAATGCGAACCTGCCATAATAGCCAGCTCTTGAACAGAAACAAGGGCCACAGTATGCAGGGACGGGATGAAGCGCAGCTGCCGTATGTTGTTGAGAACGTACCAGGCAGCGTTGATGACGGTTGCCGTTGGGATGGGAAGATCATAGGCCGAGAGTAGGCTACCAGACTGCCATTGATAGCCATAAGCCCGATTGCCCCAGCCATATTTCAGGTGAAGTTTTTTGTGGCACTCTAACCACTTTACTCCAAGAACCGCTTTAGCTTCACACACACACAGAGAGAGAGAGAGAGAGAGAGAGAGAGAGAGAGAGAGAGAGAGAGAGAGAGAGAGAGAGAGAGAGAGAGAGAGAGAGAGAGAGAGAGAGAGAGAGAGAGAGAGAGAGAGAGAGAGAGAGAGAGAGAGAGAGAGAGGGAGAGAGAGAGAGAGAGAGAGAGAGAGAGAGAGAGAGAGAGAGAGAGAGAGAGAGAGAGAGAGAGAGAGATGGAAGGCTGAATCATCGAAAGCTACCTTATCAAAGTGGTCAGGTCTTTCTGCAGAACTAAGAAATCCTTTTATGTAGACGGTAACTTCTTTTTTCTCCCATGCATGGGAATGCGCCAAGTGGACCAACCGGTCCTCTGTGAGTGATTGAGTGAGTGTGCATTGACAACGAGAAGGAGGAGGGAGGAGGCCACGCACGCGAAGGTGGTAAAGTGTAATCGGAAGAGTTATCGGAGGAGTAGGGGGAGAGAAAGACTGCCCGTGGCTGTCTTGCAAGGAGAGCAAATAAAGAAGTTGGTGGTAGGCTGCTCCTCCTGGCTGTTGATAGCAAGGTCCCTTGTGGTAGTAGTAGGTTGCGAGTGGGTGGATGTGGTCGCAACATGCCCGTGCTCTCTGGCAGACCGGCTGCTCACGGACAGTGCGTTGGTTTTAGTGGTGGTGGTGGTGGTATTAGTTCAGGGTAGCTTCTTTTGCCTTCTTCCTAGCGGCAGGGGGGTGGGGGGGTGCCCCATACTACTCACTACCACAACTCTGCTTGCTTGCTTGCTTGCTTGCTGCTCGGTTGCTGCGAAGGGGGGGGGGGGGTTGGAGATGACGCTGCGAGTTGGCGTGAAGCGACCGTCAAGCGCAAAAGGTGGTTAAACGCCCACTCTAATTATTTATTTTATTTATTTATTTATTTGTTTGTGAGGCGTCAGCAGCAGCAGCAGCACAACAACCAGCAAAGCCAAAGCCAAAGCCACAAGGGAATAATGGCCGCAAATGGACGCTTGTTCTTGACCTCGAAAGAAGGGGCAAAAATGGTGCGCAACCCCGCCTTCACCAAACGCTTTGCGGCGGCCTGCAGCGGCGGCCTCCACACTCGCCAGTTCCAAGGAAAGGCGCAGCGTCTGGCCAACGTGCTGTTGTTGCACCACAAGGCCGTTCTTGGCAAGGAAAAGCGCTGCCGGGAGAACATCTTTCAAGTCATTCAAGTGGTGGCCGCCAAGCTCTTGAGGGAGAGGAGCAAATGCACCACAGGAGCAAACCTTGAAGGAGGAGGCTTACACGCCGCCATGACACTCTTTCAAACAGTTTATGATCTCCGCAGCTATTTTACGTTAGTTTCTCCTTTTTGTGCTCGTGCTCGTTGTCTTATGTTGTAGTCTTATGTTGTTTCTTCTTCTTCTTGTTCTTCTTCTTGTTCTTCTTGTTCTTCTTCTTCTTCTTGTTCTTGTTCTTCTTGTTCTTCTTGTTCTTCTTGTTCTTCTTCTTCTTCTTGTTCTTCTTGTTCTTCTTCTTCTTCTTCTTGTTCTTCTTCTTCTTCTTCTTCTTCTTCTTCTTCTTCTTCTTCTTCTTCTTCTTTCTCCTCCTCCTCCGTTTTAATTGCGTTTCGTGGAATCTTTTGGCAGGACAGCACAGCAACAAGCGCTAGCAAAATGGAAGGAAGAGCTTGGCAAAGTCTGTGATATGGGAAGTTCCTCGTCAGCTGAGCTACCATCTCCGCACCAGACATTCAAGGTGGAAGCCTTGCGGCCTGCCGCCTTCGCTACAACGTTTGCGAAGGGGACCCACCAATGCCCCAAATGTAACGCTAAACGTGCACTCTACTGTTGGAACTGTTATGAGCCTTCCATCCCCATTGCTTCTACAGGAGAGAGCCCCCACCGCGGCGTCAAAAAGGTGAACAAGAACAAACAAGCAAAACGGGAATCGATCGTTGATGGAGAGCGCCGACGGCCAGAGGGGCACGCCCTCGTTCTGCCGCTGCGCATTGACATAGTGATCCATCCTTCACTGCGGCCTAGCCGCTGCACATCAATCCACGCTGCTGTGCTGTGTCCCAGAGAACAAGTCAGAGTATTTACTTCTTTTCCCAATGGCATCCCTCGATATGATCCGACCACAACTGTAGTGTTGTTCCCTTCCAAGGATGCTACCTGCCTGAAGGACGTTGTGTGGCCAGACAAAGATCCTGATGACGGTAATTTTATTAGTACACTCTTCCTTTGCTGTCTTTTCTCTTTTGGTGTGACCGTTCATTTATGATTATTCTCTTCTATTTGCGGTCGGTGACTTTGACCACCAGAACAAAATCAACCCTGGAGACGGATAGAACGAGCGGTGTTCATAGAGTCAACATGGGAAGGGGCTGGTCTGGTACTAAACCACGAACACATCCGCCAGCTTCCGAGGGTGAAGCTAGGCCCTGGCAAAGAGACCTTCTTTTGGCGATTTCAACCGCTGGGCAACCATTGCTTGTCTACTATAGAGGCCATTTACTATCTTTGCTGCGAATTAGAACAATTGAAGCGAGAATCAGTGCTATCACTGGACTCGGCTAAAGAGGAAGCCGGTTCTGCAGCGGCTGCTGGCGAGGAAGTGGACGACCACAAATACGACGACTTGCTCTACTATTTCTGTATAGGACATCAGCGTGTTGCCACTTTTTATGCTCAACGACCGCAACTGCTTCCTCCAGTCAGTTGGAACCGACAGAACACGGAGCAGCAGTCGCAACACTCAACACCATCCCCCTCACACCCAGAGGGATTACTCTTGAGCGAAGCGCCCAATGAGGACAGTGCTGTGCCCCAAGGCCCGTTGTTGTTAGTAAACAAATGAAGCGAAAAGCAAATGAAACAAAACAAAAAGAGAACAGATATGCGAGCACAGACGCAATAGCTGAGCAAGAAAGGATAAGAAGAAGGAGACCAAAACGGTGCACAGCAACAGATTATCCTGAGGAGCGGAGTGGTGGCCACCAAGAGCAAGCCCGCAATTACCTTTTCGGGACAGTTGACCGAAAAGGCATGGTAGCTGTGAGAGTGTCCCCGATCCCACCCCGCTAATTTGGCTGTGCTAAGCTCTTTGGTTCCCAACCACTTTGCTTCTTCGTGGGCCACTTATGGTTCCCCTGACTGTGACTCCTTCCCGAAATGGGGATGCTGCTTTTTTTATTTATTCATTCTGTATTGGCTCGGCGTAGGTGCCAAGGGTAGAACGGCTTTCTGTCACATCCACACCTCGCTACTCTTAAGTCTTGTTGGCGCGTCCCACAGAATCCTCACCGAAATGGCCTTTATACAGGACTGGTTCCTTGACTACGATTTTGAAGAGTTCCCAAGAGACCCTTTCGAGGGAAGGTGGCCATTGCAAGAAGCCGAAGAGAACTTTCTCTTCAAGCCTGACTTGACCACCGACCCCCACGACAGAGAAGGCTTTCTAACAGACCTGTACCTCAGCCCTGATGTCATGGGGCAAGAGGACACCTGTAAAACGGCCGACGCCGAAAATGACCGCACATCAACAATTTGCAGCGTAGAAGAGGATGCTATGTTCCTTGGAAGCAATCCTGCTGATGAGGATAGGATGAAACCCCAGCTGAGACCCTGGGATGATAGGAAAAATGGAGGAGGAAAAGCTGCACAAGGAGGAGCAGGAACAATTGAAGCTAGTGCCGCCCAACCTCGATGCGAAACAGGACGGGCAGATGCCGATCTTTTGGAGGCTAAGGGCGCTACAAAGAGAGCCGAGCAGGTCTTTCCCCCGTTGGTATTCCCTTCTACTCTATGGACATACTTGGGCTGCGAAATGTCCTTCAACCAGCCTCAACGGCAGTGCACCTCCTTCTCCACAAGCAATGGAAGTGCTGCCATTGTTGCAAGGGTGGCCATCCCCCCCACAGCAAAGCAACCTTCCCTGGGCTCTGGCCTTGCCTTCATCAAACCTTACAGGAGACGGCGCCGCCGTGCCGAGGGCGAGTTGGCGAAAGCAAGAGAGCCAACGGAATAGGCTCTGCTTCACGTTCAAACGTGGTCCTACCCAAGAGAAAACGACATGTATGAAGTGGATTGGATTAGTCTACCACTACTTGAGCAGCTGTAGCCACTCACTCTCACCAACATTGTATTTATGCTGTACAAAAAAAAAATACACACACACGAGCGCACACCCAACAACCACCCTAACAACCACCAGCTAGCCTTAGTTAAAAGACATACCACTTACAATGTAACTTCAAATGTATAAAAACAAACTACCCTTGCAATGTAGTAGTGGCACTTCGCATCTGGTGATGGTGGTGTTAATGCGACGTACTACTTCGCCATCCTGTGTTTAAAGAGGGTTGTGAGATTGAAACGGAGAGCAGGGAAAACATGACTCAGAAAGCGGAAGAGAGGAGAAGAGAAGAGAACGATGACGTGAAGAGAAGAATGAGAACGATGAAGTGAAAGACGAGGTGAGATGAAGCAGCTGATGGAGGAAGAAAAGGGTTCAGGAGGAGGATAGCGCCATTTTTTGAATTTCCTCCAAGAAGTGAGAACAAGTGGCTAAGGCATCTTCCTCCGTCCCCGCCTCGCCGATGACGCGAATGATCGGCTCTGTGTTGGACTTGCGCAGGTGCACCCATCTTTTGTCAGAAAGAAGTGGGGTCTCCTCTCCGTTTTCCTGTTGGTGGAGCCTGGCATAGTCGATGTCAATCTTGAGGCCATCGCTTTCATCTAAGGCAAGTGCCTTGTCCGACCACGCTGCCTTGAAATGGCGAACGACGGCCTCAGGGTCGATGCCCTCTATAGGGGCCTTAAGTTTGACGATATGGTATTGGGGGAGGGTGCCCTTAAGAGTGCTGATGGTTTGCTTGCTTTGCTGGGCTTGAGAAAAGACGGCCAAGTGCTGAAGGGCAAGGGCGGCGGCCACGAGAGAGTCCCTGCCTATATGAACGTCAGGTAGCATTACACCTCCATTGCCTTCACCGCCGATGACGGCGTGCGTTTCCTCCATCATCTTGGCCACGTGTATCTCGCCAACGGGGGTGGCGTAGACAGGGCAGCTATAGAGGGCGGCCACGTCATCCACGGCTCGAGAGGAGGACAAGTTTTTGCAAACAGGGCCTCGTTTGCCGCAATGTCCCAATATGAAGTTCACGGCCATCACCAAGGTGTACTCCTCTCCCAAAGGTTGCCCGCTCTCGTTGATGAAAACGCACCGGTCAGCATCGGGGTCGAGAGCAATGCCAAGGTCCGCCCCTTCTTCCCTCACCTTGTCGCAGATCTGTTGCAAGTGAGCAGGCACAGGTTCGGGAGGGTGCGCAAAGAGGCCGGTTGGCTCCAGGTTCAAGCCTACCACCTCTACTCCCAGTCGTTGCAGCAGGGAGAGCATGATGGGACCACCTGCCCCATTCACTGCATCCAACACCACCTTCAAGCCCAGCTCCTTTATGCTCTCTGGCTTGATGTAGGGCAGCTCTAGGATGGCTTCTATGTGTTGCTGCGCTGCGCTGTCAAGTGTCTCCACGTGACCCACTTCCGTGTACGCTGGAAAGGAGAACTGGCCCTCCTCCGCTAACTTGAACATCTGTTCGCATTGCTGAGGGGACAGAAAGAGACTATCTCTATCCACAAACTTGAGGCCATTCCACGGCTCCGCATTGTGGCTGCTTGTGATTATAACGCCTCCCTCTGCACTCAGCTTCTTCACCATGTATTGTACCTTTGTTTGTTTGTTGGGCGGAGTGAGTGAGACTCTTGGCAGCAAAACAACCCCACCTACCCACCACCACCAACATAAGACAACACCACCACCACCACCAACATAAGACAACACCAACAGAGCCGCACACCCAAGTAGTAAAAAGGTGCTAACCGTTGGAGTAGGAACTATGCCAATGTCCACCACGCGAAAGCCAAGGGACATGAGAGCGCCATAAACCAGCTGTAGGACCCAAGGCCCGCTCACCCTGGAGTCTCTGCCCACAACGAGTGTGCCTCCACCGCCACTTCCCGTGCGAGAACGCAGCAGGCTTCCAAATGCAGCCACATAGGTGCACACCACGGCTGGCGTGAAACTCTGCCCAACGATTCCCCTCACCCCCGAGATCGTTACCTATCGTTGCTGCTGTCGTTAGTAGCCACTTCACTCTCAAGAGGCTTGCCGCTTGCCGCTTGCCAGCATGGAGAGCAAAGAGAAAGAGAGGAGAGAGCAAGACAAACTCACAAACACACACCATCAATGGAGAAGACATCTTGGACCAAAGACTTTAGCCGCCGCAAGCCTGGCTCTGTGCTCCCCCCTCCTTTCTTCTTCGAAGCTCCTCCTCTTCTGCAAATAATAAATATTAGAGACGTCTCGAGATAAATAAATAAATAAATAAAAAGAAAGAGAAAGGGAAAGGCGGGCTGGGCTGCCGCACCGCCTAATAACATGAAGGAGGGGAGCCCCGCGGCAGGCCACGCAACGGACAAGGAAGGGCTGCTTGTGTTGCGCAGACGATTCCTATGGTATGTATTGCACAACAATAATAATGAATGACTGCAAAACGGGATTGTGACTGATGGGCTCCTCCTACGCGCACAGCGGCGCCCAGTCTATTTCGTATAAACAGCCATTGCTCATTGTGAAAGGGCGTGGCGCATTTCTTTATGATGAGAACGACCGTCCCTACCTCGACCTGGTTAACAATGTTTGTCACGGTTCATCTCTCCCTCTGCCTCTCCCTCTGCCTCTCCCTCTGCCTCTCCCTCTCCCCAGGCCTTCTTTGTCTCCTCTGTTTGTCTGTGCTCCTTTTTCTCAAGGGTGGTTCACTGCTTCACGTGGCTGACGATAATAATAATATTATGGCTGGGCAGTGGGTCACTGCAACGAGCGGGTGGTAAAAGCAGCGGCGGAGCAATTGGCCACGTTGAACACCAACACGCGTTACCTTCAGTAAGTTAGGCCCGCCACTGCCTTGTTATTTACATGAGCGAACTCTAACGGCCGCTGCTTCATGCAATCACACTCATTCTCCTCCTCCTCCTCCTTCTAATCTCAGTCCCAACATAGTAAAACTGGCGCAACGGCTGGCAGCTACAATGCCGGAGCAGCTGCAAGTCTGCTTCTTTGTGAACTCCGGGGCCGAGGCCAACGACTTGGCGCTACGCTTGGCAAGGTGCTACACGGGAAGACGGGACATACTGTCGATGGCCACGGGATACCATGGGGCCACCACCGCCACCATCGAGATCAGCCCTTACAAGCTTGATGGAACAGGTGGCTTCGTTGCGCCACCTTACTGCCACAAGGTCCCCATTCCGGACCTCTTCCGGGGACCCTACAGATACGGCGATCCTGATGCAGGCCACAAGTACGCCAGCCAAGTGGCTGACAAGCTCGCCCACATCCAAATGACCAGCAGCAGCGGTGGCATTGCTGCCTTCTTCGTGGAGCCCGTGATGAGCTGTGCTGGGCAGATAGTTTTGCCGGATGGATACTTGCAGGAAGTCTTCCGCCATGTACGAAGTGCTGGAGGCGTTTGCGTGAGTGATGAAGTACAAGTCGGCTTTGGCCGGGTAGGCACCCATTTCTGGGGATTCCAGACGCAAGGCGTTGTTCCTGATATTGTAACCATGGGAAAGCCCTTTGGCAACGGATTTCCCTTGGCCGCTGTTGTAACCACAAAGCCTATCGCTGATGCCTTTGCTAACAATGGCATGGAGTACTTCAGTACGTTCGGAGGTATAAACTTTTTTTTAAGTTACCTCTTTACTGCTCTTCTCCCCTTTGCTTTACTCATTCTCTCTTTTGTTTAGGTAACCCAGTTGCATGTGCAGTCGGGTTGGCTGTGTTGGACGTAATAGAAGAGGAGAAGCTACAGGATAACGCATTAAAGGTCGGGCAATACTTTGTGGAGGAGCTCCGCAAGCTGCAAGCAAAGTATCCGATGATTATAGGGGATGTGAGAGGCATAGGCTTGTTTCTGGGAGTAGAGTTGGTTCGGGACAGGAGCACGTTGGAGCCTGCCCCAGAAGAGACTTCCTGGATCGCCGAAGCCATGAAAGAGAGGGGCGTGCTGATAGGCACGGATGGTCCCTTCCATAACGTGCTCAAAATCAAGCCACCCATCGTCA
Organism: Balamuthia mandrillaris; assembly: GCA_031835245.1. Lineage (NCBI taxonomy): Eukaryota > Discosea > Longamoebia > Balamuthiidae > Balamuthia > Balamuthia mandrillaris. The sequence goes on along the minus strand of JAVKOQ010000093.1, from coordinate 159,412 downwards.
TTACCTGCTCCCAAGTGGACCTCGCCATCCGCGCTCTTGATGCTGCTTTGGAAGAACTGTGCGCCAAACATTCTACCCTGTTGCCCTCTATTCCTTCCAGCCAACATTTGACAGCTCGACTTTAAATGTATTGTATTGTTTATCCGCTTCTCTCGCTCTCTCTCGCTCTCTCTCTCTCTCTCTCTCTCTCTCTCTCTCTCTCTTCTCGTTTTCCGTACTCATCCAAAGCAAGTGACTGACCTTTTTCGCTAAAGACAGTAGTACTATCAGTACTAGAGTTTTATGTAGGGTCGTTATCATAGGGAGGAAAAAAAAAGGTTCCTGCATGCCTCTATAAACGCTGGCTGTTGTTACGTTACTGCTCGTGTGGCTTGACCACCAGGACTGGAATGGGAGAATTGGTGACGACATAGGAGCTTACAGAGCCAAGCAGAAGCCTTGTTATGCGAAGAAAAGAGAGAGAAGGAGAGAGGGAGAGCGAGAGAGGGGGAGAGAAAGTTAGCAGTTAGTAATTAACAAGTTCCCTACAGAGACGGTGGTGGGCACCTTTTAATAAGGCCTAGGCCCCTGCTACCTACAACGATAAGGTCAGCAGCTTCCTCTTGTGCCTTTTCAATGATGGCCTCTCTTACACTGGTTGAATGGGAGTTCACCAGTTTTATGATGTGCTCTGGTACCTATTTACTCGCCCACACGTTACATTACACCATGGAGGAACAACACAAAGGGGTACAGGGTAAATGAGGCGCGCGTGTGTACCCCTTTTTCCATCAGAAATGCCTTTTCCTGTTCCAAGATGTTCTGGGCTCGGTTCATTCTTCGTAGTCGCTCCTCGTCTTCCTGCTCTTGCATCAGTTGCACGGGGGGTAAGCCTGTCACCACCACGTCGAAATTGCTGGTGGGCATCAGTGTGTTGGGTTCCTCCCAGAAGCTGGCCAAAACCACCTCGTCCTTTTTCCCAGAGCCAAGGAAGCTGCAGGCAAACTCCAGTGCCTCCCTGCTGTTCTTGGAGCCATCTGTGCATACAAAGTACTTCATTTTTTAATGGTTTGTCAGTGCTTATGTGGATGCTCTGTGTGGTGCTGCCACTGCTCTTTGTTCCTGGCTGGATAAGACAAGAGAAGACAAGACAGGGGGAGGTGGGATGCTCTGCTGCTGCTGCTGCTGTTCGCAGCGAAAAGCCCCGTGCAGGCCAACCATGCCCCGTGCACGTGAGGCCAAATTTCCCCATAATCTCCATGATCACCACCGCAATTTCACTGATCGATCTATTACCCCTTTCTTAAAGAAAATTAAGGTGCCTCCTTAGCAAGCATAAGGTTCCTCCTGAAAATCATTTAAGGTGCTCCATGGTTTAGGCGGGACAAGCTGGGGGGACAGCACCACCACCACCCGCGCCGCACACATGGAGCAGCAGCAGGAAAACGGGACAGCTGAAGGAGCAGCTAGCAGCCAGCCTCATGAGCTCCACTACCAGGAGGAGCAGGAGGAGGATGAAACGGAAGAAATGCCTTTCCACAACGAGTTTTTCTTTGACTATGGGGACCTATCCAAGAAGGCTCCCTTCTGCGTGACTCCCCCTCACCTTGCTCAGCTGTTTGTGACGCTGGCCGGTGTTACCAAGGAGGACCTTGTGGTGGACCTGGGCTGTGGCGAAGGAGATGTGCTCAACCAATGCGCGTTGGCAACGGGTTGTAAAGCGTTAGGGCTGGACATCAAGGAAAAGCTCGTCAATACGGCCACGCAACGAGCAAAAGAATTAGGCCTCGACGTGGAAACAAACGTTCGGTATCGCGTCTCCGACTTTATACGGGACACTTCTTGGATCGACGAGGCCACTAAGGTTCGCCTAACTTCCCAAACCAACAGCAAACAAAAAAACAAGAAACGAGAAACAAGAAACAAAACAGACTACCAGCCATTCATTTGTGTTGTTATTGTAAACAGGTGTACATATGGACGGTGCCCGCACAGATGGAGGACCCTGCATTACAGCAAGCCCTTGCCGCCTTTGTACAACGGAAACCTGGAAACGTGTTAGTGTCGCGGAACCTTCCGGTGCCGGGGCTCACCCACGTACATTGCGAGAAGCCAGCCTACTATTTTGTATATTGCCATCCTCTATCGTGTGCCTCTCCTTCTGTTCACACATTTTCTTTGACTCCTCTTTCTTCTGCCCCTGACCACAAGCTTGGATGAAGCAGGCAGTAGGCATGTTGAACGCCAACAACAACGCATTTTTCTTTTGAATTGCCATTATCTTAGTTGTTCTGATACAGAACCTCTTGACTTTGGCGTTTGGTGATGAGAGTCTTTTGTTTCTCATTTGAGCGTGGCCTCAAAGTCATCAACGGCTTGCTTGGCGCTCGGCAAAAGATTCTGTTCAGGTTCCCAGCTGTTGGCTTGTTCACCGTAATACTTCCACTTGACCAGATATTCCACAGCCACTCCGTTACTCTCTGCGTCCCAAAACATGCGTTTGTCCAGAATAGCGCCCACTTCATACTCCTCTCCCCCCTCTTCCTCCTCGTCTTGCTTGCCATTCCCCTCTCCCTTCCGCTTTTGGTGTTGCTGTTTTGGCGCTGCAGCCTTTTCGGTTGTAGAGGCAGCGGTGTCGGATGGCAGTGATAACTCGGCATTACTGCGGAGAGCGGCAACAACCGCTACCCTGGAACGAAGCTTCTGACCGCTGGGAGTGTACCAGTAGGTGTCAGTCCTGCCAATCGTTGCTCCTGCTTGCCTTTGCTTCGTTTCTACCTTCCAGCCGTCAGGTAGCACGCCCTCTAGTAAAAAGGCACGCACCTGGGGGTGTGGATCATCGCTTCCCTTCTTTGCGCTGCTCGTCCGCTCGTTGGCTTTCTTTTTGTTACTCTTGCTTTTGTTCTTTTTCTGTTTACTTTTCTTGCTCTTGTTGTCATCGTCGGTGGGTGGCGTGCCGCCTTCCGACGTTTCCTTGCCCGCTACTACGCCTATCTCCTCCCCCAGGCGTTCCCCTTCTTCTTGTTGTTGTTGTTTTCTCTTCTTAGTAGGACTGCGCAGTTGTCTCTCTGATGCCGACTCAGGGCCACCACCATCGCTAGAAGAGGGACGTTCAGCCGCAGCAGCAGTAGGCCGCTTGGTGGGGGGGCTTGCGCTAGTCCGTTGTTGCAGTTGTTGTTGTTGTTGGTTCATCCCACCCACCAGAAGCAGCAGCAGGTGTGCCTCTACTTTTTTTTTTTTGGTGTGCTATTTAAGTGCTAGCATTTGCGTTGGGTGGTGTATTTTACCAATTTGAGGAGCTCCTCATTGCCCTGCACTTGACTGAAAAGATATGACAAGGGGAAAAAGGGCAGCAAAAAGGGTCCCTGCACTTCCCTGTCACTTCCAGTAAGACAAATTAGTGTTGACAAGGACCACCACCATACCCAACCATTGCACGTTTCCCACTTGCTTACTTCAGTGGATGGCAGGATTGGTTTTTCCCTCCATTCCCGCATTCCTCCCATTCGGATGGCGGGAAGGGAGGGGACAGAATGAAGCTTCGCGCGGAAGAATTTGCAAGCCCCTGCAAGAATCTTTTTAATTTATTTCTTGAGGCTACAGCTGCAGTAAGGAGCGAAGTGTAAGCAACGCTTGTAACGCGCCGCTTTCCACCGCTATGTAGTCCTCGCTGTTGTATGGCACTTGGCTCTCCCACCTGTTCACTCGCACCAGCTTGGCATGAGGCCGCAGCACAGAGACGGTGAACTCGCTGTTGTAACGGACTATTATGAATAGACAACAAAAAAAAAAATATGTTGCAGGGTGTGAGACACTTGTAGGCAAAGCAAAGAGAGGTGCTCACCCGTAGGTACGGAGTTACCCGCTCCAAACTCCAATACGACGAGCGGTACTTTGTCCTCGCGTATCTGCTTAAGCCACTTGTCATAGAGAAGTTGCTGCTGTCTTGTGCGCTTTGGTATCCAGCCCTTGTCATCAAACACTGCAAAGAGGTGAGAAAGTAAGTTGGTACAACACATTTGCAAAAAGAATGAACAGAGAAGATAGTCACTCAAGATATTAGGTCGTGGGAGATCAGAGCAGTGGGGACAATCCGGAAACGGTTCAAAGGCTGTCATTTCTTCCTCGTCCACAACTATGTTGATATGGGAGGCATCCCATACTTGGTTGCGTTTGTTACAATGCGTATGACATTGCCAATGGTGGATGGATCCTGTATTGTTCGAGACCTTTTCAGTTGGTTGGGGCTCACTTCATATGTATGCATACACCAAGAAGACCAATACCATGATATTCAACTATTTTGTTTTCATCAAAGCCTGCTTTTTGAAACTGTAACACAAAAAGATAAGTACAGGGAAGATTGCCGTGGAGAGAGAGAGAGAGAGAGAGAGGAGAGAGAGAAAACTAACATGACCATCAACATTGCTGGTAAAAATAAAGTAATTATTGTCCTTTTGTTTGACTATATCCAGCAGCACTGAAAAGCCAGCATGTGGTGGGACTCTCCGGTACATGTTCATTCTGTGTCCATAGAATCCTAATGCTATACGAGATTGCCCATGTAGGCATATCTTTTAGCGGCCCGACAAAGGAGCAAACAACTACAAGAAAAAGAGAGAGAGGAATAGAGACGAAAGAGAGAATAGAACCCGAGACGCAAAGGAGCAGAGAACTAGTGAAGAGAAACGGGGGAGAGAACCTAGCTCAGGGTTGTCATCAAACCATCGAGGGTTGGCCATTTCCACAAAGGTAATATCCTTGTCTCTCATGGCGGGATAAGCCCTCCAAAAGCCTGCTCTCCACCATAATAACCACACAAATGATAAGAACGAGGCTCACAATCAATAAGCAGAGGAGGAGCGTATGGAAGGGTACCTTCGTTGCCTCTAAAGTCAGGCAGGCCAGAGTCCACCCTGCATTCGTATGTTTGTATGTTTTGTTCGTGTATGCATGCGTGAGCAACATCCACAAGCTTACTGCTGACAGTGAAAAACGAGCGGTACGGACTAACCCCATTCCTGCGGCAACAACGAAGCAAACAGCAGCATGGCGCCCCATCACCACCAGCGGCAGCAGACTTCATAAGGTTAGGACCGGACGTAAAGAAAACAGAACAACAACAACAACAACAACAACAACAACAACAACAACAACAACAACAACAACAACAACAACAACAACAACAACAACAACAACAACAACAACAAACGAGCAAGCGAGCTACAGGCACGAAGAAACAAAGAAGAGAGTTACAAAACCAGCTCCGGCACAGATCAACACTGCCTTGGCCTCCCGGATGGCTGCCGCTGCCTTATCCATGCTAGCAGCCGTTTCGCTGGCATCACCACCACTGCCGGTACTGTCAGTGGTGGTAGCCGTTGGCGAGGAGGACCCACCACCAAAACGAGGCGGAGTGGTGCTGCTGGCGAAGGTCCGCCGTCCCCCTGCGGCTCTCACAAAACGAGCTAAAACGGCAGCTCGTTTGCTGCCTCCGAAACAACAACCTGCAGCAGCGAAACACCAACCATCCCCACCGCTGATACCCCGAATGGGGAGCAAGGCAAATCTGGGCATGGGCAATGTCTCTTGAGCTCTTCTCCGCACGCGGGCCGCGCCTGCTTTTTTTGCTTAGTTCCTCCCTTCCTGTCCTCCTCCTTCCTCCTCCCTTATTGCTATTTTAATTTGTTGCGGGAGTCAGTCCACTTCTTTCTACGCTATCGCCACTGCCACCACCGATGGAGAGCCCAGCACCAGGAGGAGGAGGAGGAGGAGAAGGAGAAGGAGGAGAGGAGTCCATGCCGCAGACGCAGCCGTCACCATTGTTTAGGTTGGATGAGAACGCGCTGTTGCTGATTTTGTGCCATTTGGAGGAGAGGGACGTGGCGGCTCTCTCTGCCACTTGCTCGGCCATGTGCCAGGCGTGCAACTCCACCCCTTTGTGGCTGGTGCTCTACCTTCGCGCCTTTGGGCACGATTTTTGGGGAGAGAATTACCACGGTCCTCATCCTTACCTCTTCGAAGCACGTCGCCTCTCTTTCTTTTTCTTTGTTTCATAGCCTCGCTTTCTTCCGTTTATTTCGTTTTTGTTCTTTCTAGTCGTTTCTTTCTTTCTTTCTTTCTTGTCGTTGCTTTCTTGTCGTTTCTTTCTTTCTTGCTTGCTTGCGTGACACCACTAACCAACATCAAAAAGGCAGGCTGGGGTAGAGGAGGAGAAGCCCGAAACAGGGAGCAAGATATGGCCATTACGGTTGACGAGGGATGCACTACACAACCCATGGAGGGACTGCGCACCTCAAGACGTACTTACACGCTTTGCAGAGTGGTATCCCCCTCCCTGTTGGGGCGATGCCAACCAAATACCGTTCGACCTTCGGAATATAATGGTCAATGGGACTGCTGGCCCGCACTCCAACCCCATCAAAGATTTATATCGCTGCCATTGGACTATGTTCAAGTATCTTCTTGCTTTTGTCTTCTTTCCTCTTTGCTGCTTTCTACTTTCTTCTTTCTTTTCTCCAGTGGTTCACCTGTTAGCAACAGAACATGGACGCAGGGCGAGGAGTACGAATGGGACTGCACGTTCTTCATTGCAGGATTGAATCAGGGCCACATAGATCTGATGTTTGCTCTTATCTCCAAGTACTTGGAAGGGGATCCTCCTTCACGACCATCCCCTCGCTTGCACAGCCCCTCAGGAGCATGCAGCATGCTGTCCCACACGTATAAATACTATTATGAAGAGGAGACAACGGTTCGGCTGTTAAAGGTGAGGCGTCCCAGAGGCTGGATTAGGGTCCGCGGGTACAGAGTATCAAAGTTGATTTATATGGTTTGCACTCTTTCTTCTCCATAGTTCTTTCGCATATCTAATACTTGTTCACCATCAGGTGGATGGTGAACAGTTTATGAAGGATAGCAAGTTTCGCGAGGAGGTAAGGGAGAAAAAGATAATGGGGAGATAGGAGGAGATAAGAGGAGAGAGAGAGAGAGAGAGAGAGAGAGAGAGCGGTTGTTCACCTCAACACTGTTCTTTTCGCAGCTCTACACAGAATTTCATGGCACTCTCGGAGAGGTAAAGTACAGCAATTGCACATTCGTATCGTTGATGGTGGTAGCGGAGAATGCATCGCGAGGACTGCTAGGCAAGGTCCTGAATCACCTCAAGATCTCTCAAAATGATCGGTTGGATGACATTTGCTGTAACTACTATGGCCCAGTGCTGGTTGCTGCTTCCTTGGTAAGCATGTACCACGAAGATGGGACAGGCAACTCGCTGGCACAAGGACTGGCCGATGTCACACAAGCTTTGCAAAGTATTGCTGACAAGCCGAACGAGCAACAACGTAGGGATAGCCTGGAGGCCTTAGAGCCACTCCTTAGCAAGAACACCGCTTTGGCGTCGTTCTACTGGCTACAAACGCAACCTGATCGCACTCACGAGATGGAATTTTTCACGTCAAGACCTATTTGGATGGGACTGTTGAAGGATAAATGGATCCCATCCAACGGCTGGCCTGAAGAATGAAGACACAAGGCACAAACATGTGAAAATGAATTTTTTGTATTTGTTTACATGGACAAAACCTTGTTGTTGGGTTGGAAGGGGAAAAAGAGGGCCTCTGGTTCGTTGGAAGGATGACAAGCTTCAGCACCTTCTGGACTTGCTTCCCTTTTGCCTGTCCTCAGCGATAGCCGGGAGATCGTTTGAAAAAGAAATTGTACGGGTGAAACCGTGAATCAGCGTTGGGTTCGTCTTCCTCCTCTTCGTCCTCTTCCTCTTCAGACTCGTCTTCGTCCTCCTCCTCTTCCTCGCTTTCTTCCTCTTCCGCATCATCGTCATCATCATCCTCTTCTTGGCTTGTTTGGGCAGATTGTTGGTTGGGGGATAACGTTCTGCTGCTACGACTCTTTCTTCTTCTCTTCGTCTTTCGTTTGGGGGCGCGACTGCCACCACTGCTGCCACCGCTCTTTCGTTTCCGTTTTTTCTTGGCAGAAACAGTAAGGCGATGGTGGGAGTAGCCTGACCGCTTTTTCTTATTGCCTCTCTTGGCTATCAACTCTTCTTCCTCGTCTTCATCACTGGATGTCCACTCTCCTTCTTCCAAGAGCAAGCATCTGGTTTTGGGACGGTCCTCATCGTCAAAGCTATCATCATCCTCGTCATCATCTTCGTCCTTGCCTCGGAGGCGCTCCTCCTCCTTCCTCCGTAGATAGGGATGGATGCCCTCGCAGGCTTCGGCGCTTCGTCTCTCAGCCATCTTGGTCCGCATGGCCTCCATCTCCGCCTTGTTGAATCCCCTAGCGAGGGCCAACGCGCAATCATTGAGAGAGACCTTGTCGTTGCCTTCCATGTAGAGACGAAAGGGCGTGGAGACTATGCCGCTAGGAGGCATGCCATATCCGAGGAAATGTAACGCCTGTCGAAGTTCTTCTTTACGGATCACGAATGCTACCAACTTCTCAACGACAGGTTCTATGAGCGAGGCAGCCTCTTCCATCGCACTGGATGCGGAAGAGGAGGAGGAGGAAGCATTATGGCTGTTGCTCCTCCAGGAAGAGAAACCCTTGCCCTTTATGAAACCAGTGATCTTCTCTGCAATTTCCGTCTTCCAAAAGTCTAGCTCATAGTGCTCCCACACGTCATATGTGTCCTCATCGAGGGCAAACAGCTGCCATAGTTTCTTGAGGATGACCTGGTTGTTGTTGCTGCGGCCTCGCAGCTTGTCGTCAATGAGCCGTTTTACCAATGCTTTCCTGCGCTCACGAGCTTCCCGAAGGGCCACTAGTCGTTCCACTTCCTGTCTCACTAACAGCCGCTGCTCATCCGCTCTGCTGGGTCCCAACAGATTCCACCCGGCCATGGCTTCCCTCTTGTACAGCTTCCAGGGCTTCTGCCCTTCCTCTCCCTCCTTTTGGTCCCTGGCATTATTACGGACCCACCGCCAAGGAATGCCTTGCTTTTCCAGAACCTGGCGAATAGTCTGCAGCACCATCTTCACCATGCTCCACTTCAGTCCATCCGCCATTGCCCTTCGCACGCCCTCTTCTCCGGTCACAACGCTTGATTTTCCTTTCTGTTTGCTTTCACCACTATTTTCACCTTCTCCTCCATTTGGGGTCGCAGCAGGTCCTCTTATCTCTCCAGTGAGAACCCACTCGTAGAAGGCCAGACTCTCATCTTTGATTAAGTCCTCGAAAATGTCTTCCCCAAGACCCACCTCCGCAAAGGCTGCTTTGATCCTCTCTGCCCGTTTCTCTATGTCTACGGTGAGGGCGTTCCGCTGCTCTAGTTTCTTTTGCAGTTCGGTTCGCTTGCGGCCCACTTCGCGGGCAAGGCCCAGCAAATCTGCTCTTGTGACTTCTTTCGTGTATTGCGTTATGTACTTCTTGACTAAGCGATGCCGGTGAACCAATGACCAGTCGATCCCTCTGTTCAAGAAGAAAGCCATCACCCGCTGTCTTCTTTCTTTCATCACGCGATAATTTTGTAGTCTCCAAAGACTCTCCTTCAGTGCCTTTGATGTATTTGGTTTCCTCATCAACAAAGCTGCCGATGGAAGGAAGCCCTTCTTTTCCAGTTTTTTGCCAAGGTCCTACATGATGGAGTAGATAGGGTCATTACAACACCAAGAGGGGTTGGACGAGAATGCGCGCAAGGAGGCAGGATGGAAGTAGGAGAGGGAGGGAGGGAGGGAGAGAGAGGGAGAGAGGGAGAGAGAGAGAGAGAGAGAGCAGACAATACCAATTTAACATTTCCTTTCTTCTTGGCCCGTTCCATGGACTTCAGACGCTTTCTCTCCCGCAACTGCCTCAAGCCAACGGGACCGTGCTTGGAGAGCGAGTAACGCATGACCTCGCGAAGGCGCCACCACTTCTTCCCGCTTGCACGGTCCCTCTTGTAGAGGGCCTCTCGCTCCTGCGGATTGAGGCCCCAGTCCCTCGTCACCTCCCCCTCTTGGAGAGGGTAGGCCTCGGCGCCCTCCACCGGAGGAGCATTGTATCGGTAGGGAAAGCACGAGTGACAGAGGGCCAGAGTGGCATCGGCATAGCTCAACCCTGTAGAGGGAGGAGAGGGCTCCTCCACCTGGCTCTTCTTTTTCTTGCCTTTCTTCTTTCTTCCGTCGGCCAGCATGGCTGCCGTGTCGATCGTGTTGTTGCTTGTGGTGGTGGTGGCGGCGGTGGTAGAAGTGGAGGCAGTAATCGGCAGAAGAGGTGAGAAGCAAAGAGAACATTTGTGACGCTTCTTCATGGCACGAAGCACGTACTCATGCTTCCACATTAGCGGGCTGCTGCCAGCCTCTGGTCGTAACAGCAGATGATCCTCTTCACCTGTAGCCGTGCTGTTGCCACCAACACCCATTTCCTCTGAAGAGGCACCTCCTCCGCCTTCTGCTGCCATGGTGTTGCTGGAGGAAACGGAGGATCCTCCGGGTGGCTGCGCGTTAGCATCCGTGGAGGACAGCAGGAGACCCTCTTTCTTCATTTGGCCCTTCCACAGCCCAGCAGAGTCATCGATGAGGGCCTTGTAGCGCTTTGACAGGCAGCACAGCCGCCCAAGATCTGCTCCCTCCACAAAACTCAGAACGTGGGCCACCGTTTCCAAGGAGAGCTGGTCTAAAATATCCATCAGGAATAATGTCCCCAAAAGCACCACCCGCCTTCGCCCCCTCCTCCTCCTCTTCTTCTGCGTGGCTCGTGTGCCTCCTCCTTTGTTCCCTCTCTCCTTGGTCACCCACCCACCAGCAAAACGCGGTGGTCTATTTTTTTTTTGTTTTTGTTTTTAAAATGTTTTTGCAGTTTGGTGGTTGTGGTTCTTCTACCTTTTTTTTTTATTTTTTTTTAAATATTTGGTTAAGAAAATATTTAATTGGGCTCATTGGCGGCCAAGGCTCTTCCGTTTCCTCTTTTTTTTTTTTGTTTGCTTGCTCGTTGGCGTGGACCCGCCCTTCCCTTCCGTTCGCTCGTTGCCCGTCTGTTTGGGTTCTGCTTGCGATGGGTCCCGCCTCCTTTTTTCCTTCTCTTATTTTTATTCTTCTCTCTCTCAGAGCTTCCAACCAAACAAGCAAGCAAGCAAGCTGCCAACACCACACGGACGGGGTCCCCTGCTCTGTCTCTGCTGCTTTGCAGCACAAAACCGCAAAGGGCGCGATAAGGAGTGACGTCGACAGGCTCTGACCAGAAGGTTGCCAACTGTGAGCATGATGTCAGCATCTCGGTAAATCAGGAAGGCATGATGTCATCATCTCGGAGAAATGCGAAAAAACGGCGAAAAAAACCATCGTACACGACCACCCCCCCCAAAAGAAAGTAGCAGAAGCAAAAATTGTTTGACTGCACGGCTCACGGCTACCGCCCTTTCCCACCACCAGCACCACCCTCAACGCTTTTTTATTGCTTTATTGCTTTGAGCATTGCTTGTGTTGTTTGCCTTTGGTCAAACGTTTAGGCGAAAACCTGTGTATTATTTATTTTTTTCAAAAAGATTCCCTCCCCCAAAAAGAGAAGCTGGACGGTGGTGATGGCCTCTACCAACAATAACAACCACGAGAAGGAAGGTTACGGTAGTCCTTCCGCAGCTACCGCTACCGACCAAGGGGGTTCAACTACACACCGCAAACGACAGCCCCCAAAAAAGTCTTGCATCAACTGCAGAAAGTCGCACACCGCTTGCGACCCTGGTACCTAACCCTTGTTTTTTTTTTTTTCGAAAAATTCTGTCTTCTTCTTGCTCTGCTTTTCTTGTGCTTCTTCTCCTCTTCTTTATTCTTCTTTGTTCTTCTTCTTCTTCTTCTTTGAACTCATTTAAAAATGTAACCCAAAAACAAAAAAAAGGACGGCCTTGCAAACGCTGCATCAAAACGGGGAATGAGGCCACTTGCTGCGACGCCCCGCAGAGAAAGAAAGGAAGGAAGCCGTTGAACAAAGCTATAAACGGACACAGCACCTCTGCCCACTCTTTTATGCAGGCAGCAACCGTGTTGCCTTCTCCCTCCTTCTTTCCAAGTGAAGGTAGAAGTATAGAGCAGCAGCAGCAAACTATTCTTCAACCGCAACACTATCATCACGCACGACACCAGCAACAACAGTCACGGTCACCACAGCAGCAACACTTATTCTCGATGCTGCTGCAGCAACAACGACGGCCAACCACATTACCTCTTCCAAGAGAAGACCCAACGAACCGTTTCTCTGACCAACACACAACCCCACTATCCTCTTCTTCGTCATCGTCATCTGTACCCACTCCTGCTACTTCAGCAACTCGCTCTACTGCTGCCTCCGCTTCGACGTTCGGTGGTAGCTCCTACCCCAACTCTTCAGACTATTGCAGTTCTTCTTCACTTTCCTCGCCAGAGTGTATCGATGATACCCACACCAACCACCAAACTGATAGTGGCTCGTCGCGTCAACACCCTACAGTAGCCACAAGCCCTCGCTTTTCCTACGGAGGTGTACCATTCTCCCCTCTCAATAGCCAGCGCAATTTTCTTCATGGCCGTTCGGAGGAGGCCCATGCAGCAGATGCTTCTTCTCCAAATAGCCACAATATCACCCACAAACGGCCGTTCCACCACCTCAACAAAGAAAGAAATGATGACGAAGAGTCGGAAGACGTTCGTAGCGGATATCAACAACGTAGCAACCACCACCAACACCAACATCACCATCATGGCTTGCCTTTTTCCCATAGTCAAAGTCCTGGTCACCCTCACACTCTACCTCCTCCACTCCATCACCACTTCTATCCATTACAGCACCAACACCAACAGCAGTATAGCGCTCCATCGGATAGCAAGAGGCGAAGAACTGTTGCGAGTGATAATGGTGTTGTTGAGGGCAGCTTTAGCGGTTTTGGTCTCGGAGGTACAGGAAGCAAAATTGAGAGACTAGTGGAGAAAGCTGTCAAAAGAAACACCAAAAAACTTAGGCGCGAGCTCAAGAAACTAAGACGAGACAACGAACAGATCATGCACCAATTATTTACTATGCAGTCTACTCTGGTTCAACTTACGCAAAGATTACCTTCACCTTCCTCTGTACAACAACAGCCGCCTCCTACGCCACAACAGCCGCCTCCTACGCCACAACAGCCGCCACTACAACGCCAACAACAAATTTCGGAGCAACAACGTCCAACAAATGGATCCTCCTCTAGCAAGCGAGATCGCTCACATGTCGAAGCTTACTCTTCCTCCTCCGCCTACCTTTATCTCAACGAGGGACAACTCCCCGAAGACCTTGCCTACAACAGTTCATTTATCTCGTCTCTCTTCGCCTCTCAGTTTGGAACCATGTCACCAAGACCTTCCCTATCTCTACCGCCGTCCTTACCAGCACCGTCTGATACCAATACTGTTGACCATTTCCGGCCGATTCCATCGCTGCAAACCACTGATAGTAAGGCCTATGCTTTCATTCGCTTCATTAAACCGCACATGCAGCCGGGCATTGTTGCCATCAGCAAGGGTTGGAGCCTTTTGTTTGAATATACTTTGGTAGGTGTGCTCTTTCGATATCTTTTTTTTTTTTTTCGTTTGTCGTCTCTTTCCCTTTGCTTGATGCCACCATACCCATTTTTTTAAAACAAAACTTGAAAACTTGTGCCGCAGAACGAAGTACAGGGCAAAACGCCAAGAGAGGTAGGTTTTATTCCGGCAGAGTTTGGACATTGGGCATTTCATGAGTTTTCTGCGTTAATGGAACCTCCTCCTCCTGGCTCATTTACCAAGTGTTACAGGTCCGTTAGGCTTATTTACTTCCTGTTCTTTTTTACATTTTTTTTTCTGTGCTGCTTCTCGTCATTCTTTTTCAAGTTGCTTAAAAATTGCACATGAACTATAGAATGCGTTGCATATTTCAATCGAAAAGTGGTAAACGCTTCGAGGCAACCACCACTCATATCATCCTATTCGCCGCAAAACTCGGAAAGACAGTGATGGAGCGAGCTTTTTGCATATGGGACGACATCTCCACCTCCATAACGCCCAGCATACATCACTATTTGGTGACCGCAACGGAGCGTCTAGACCGTACTTGCCACTGCCAACAACAAGTGGGCGGCTTTTGTTCGGGACGCATCATGACGGACGACAGCAGTACCTCCATCTCCCCTCCTCCTTTCTCCTTCTCGCCCGTGGAAGCCTCTTCCACCACATCTGCTGACGATGATGAGGACGCCGGTTGTAGTAGCAGCGGCGAAAGTTTAGGCAAACCTGATGTTGGCGGAGGAGCAAGTTGCGGTGGCGGGGGTGGTCCTCCTCTGTCTTCTTGTTCTTCGGGACAAACGTCAACACCACCATCTTCCCTATGCATGACAACAACGGATGCTCCCCCTTCTTCAGGATGTTTGTTGCCAGCGGGGCCTTGCCCAACCAGCCCTCAACCATTCGATGCATTGCTCTCTCTTTCCCCCTCTTTCTATCCAGTTGTTCACGAATCCTAAATACAGCAGCTGCATCTGTGAATACCCCAGATTCTACCCTTAAAAAAGGAGAGAATTTAAACTGGGTTTGTTGCACGTGCCCCCGCCGTTTGGTCTGTGTGTGCTTGTTGTGGAGCACAGTCTTTGCCAAAACCTGCATGCATGGTCGTCTTCAAAGGGTTGGGTTTTCATCGAGTTTAGCTCCACAAACCAACCCCAAGCCTGCACGCCGTGCCTATCTCCCTTGAGAGCTACTAAAGGGACACACACACAAACAACATACATGTTATATATATTATTTAAACACACAAATATTAACCAAAAAATACAAACAAAAAAAGCGAACAAGCGAACGAACCAAGCACACAACAAAAGCGAAGAGAACACCTGCATCATGCTGAGGTTGTTGGGGCGTGCACTTTTGTGGGGCTGGACCGCGTTGCTGTTTTTGTATTGCTTCGATGCCACCTACTTCTTTTCCTACCACGTGACTTTGGCTGCCCTCTCCTACGTCGTTTTGATGGGAGAGGCCGTGCTGATGCTCACCTACACTCCTTCCTCCGCAGATAGCCTTTTGAACTCATCGTGCAGTGGTTCCACTTCCACCTCCCCCTCTTCTTCTCTATCTTCTTCTGCCGTTTGTGACGGCATCGAACAGAGCCTCTCCCGCAGACAACGCAAGAGCGTGCATGCCTACCTGCACCTGGTTGCTTTCCTCCTGGCCGTCGCCTCCTTCTACGTCGTCGTGCAGAACAAGTTCAACCTCGGCAAGCACCACTTCAAGTCGTGGCACTCGTGGTTCGGCCTCTTGGCCTTTGTGTGCCTCCTCCTGAACGTGGCAACCGGCGCGGCCAGCTTTTGGCTGCACTCCTTCCTTCGTAACAAGCTTGGCTTGTCCGCGGGCTCCATCGCCGCTTTTCTACGGTGGCACAGAAACTTTGCCAAGGTCATGTGGGGCCTCGCCATTCTGGCTATTCTGGTCGGCTTGCAGACCAGCTACATGGGGAAGCAAGGGGCCACCTCCTCGATGGTGCTGCTCCTGTCGTTGCTGCTTGCTGCCACTTGGCTGCTCGTCTCTTACTTTAGTGGCCACCCTTCTTCTTCTCCTCTTCGTTGGGGATACCAGGCTCCCACTTCCTCTTGCTCGCCTGCTTCTTCTCCTTCTTTGGATGCTGTCTCTTCTCCCTTGAAGTGATACCACTTTATACATATACAGAGAGAGAGAGAGAGAGAGAGAGAGAGAAGGAAATAAAGAACTCATTGTTTGTAACGCTTGTTTTAAATAGTCATGAGAGAGTGAGAGAGTGAGAGAGAGCTACAAGGCCACATTATGATGTCTAGGATTGTTGTTTGCTGAGAGGGTCGATGCCCATCTGCTTCATCTTGACAGCAGCCTCAAAAAGATAGTCATAGCACTCGCACTGAGTCTTTGCTTCTTGCCACGTCTCCCTTTTCAAGTTGTTAGTAATGCAGTCGGAGAGATAAAAAGAGCGAGCAAAAGAGAAAGCTACCCCCAAACGTAAACACCATGCCTGCGAACAAGTACGGCGGTGGCCTTGGGATACTTCTCCATGGCAGCAGCCATGCTGTCCTTCAGCTCAGCTTCGTGGGGAGTGTTATCGATAATGGGAACGACGAGGGTGTCGAGGAATCCATGGCCCTTAATTCCCTTTATCATTTCTTGGTGAGTGATCCGGAACTCATCTTCGTAGAGCATTGTCACCAGCATGGCGTTCATCGAGTGGCTATTTGTTAATAGCGAACGAAAATGAATATGGATGAGAGAGAGAGAGAGAGAGGTGCAGAGAGGGTGTGAGAGTATAAAGGGAAAGCGCAGAGAGCAGAGAACAGAGAGAAAGGAAAGTTACGTGTGAATGCAAGCTCCCGCGTTACGCATGTTGTAAGCGTTAAAGAACAGCGGAGTGCAAGCACTGGTTTTGCCATACAGAAAACAGAGAGAATTCAGTCAGTCGGCCAAAAACGAGTTCATGCACAAACGAAAGAGCAGCCAGTAGGCGGTACCTGGGACGTAAGCACTCTCCAGCGGGAGTGTGTTGCAATTCGCCTGCCTTGTTTCGTATTTAGTGTCAGTTTCGTAACGAGAGAGAAGCAGAAGAACGAAGGGAGAAGGAAGGAGGGAGAGGGAAGAAGAAGAAGAAGAAGAAGAAGAAGAAGAAGAAGAAGAAGAACAAGAACAAGAAGAAGAAGAAGAAGAAGAAGAAGAAGAAGAAGAAGAAGAAGAAGAAGAAGAAGAACATAAGACAACAACAACAACAACAAGAAGGGAGAAGAGCAAGGAGGAAGAACAGCATACCCGGTTGTAGATAAACATGTCATCGGTGTGAACGCGCTCTTTCTGAACGCCAGAGGGCGCTATGTAGACCTCCTCTCTTTTGGTAGCACATCAGCACTTATTTTTAATGCAACACTGCAAAAATAAATAGAGAGGAGGAAAAAAAAATTACCCATTACGAATGCTGATGCCACCGCCAGTTCCAGTGACCCAACCAAGGTGGTAGAATTGTCTCAGGAGCTCAGGTATGAGGGAGCGAGGGTGCTCGGGATGTTCCTCCGGCACGGCGGCAGCCTTGTCTTGCATAGCGAGAGTCGCTCTTCCTTTCTTCTCAAACCAAAAAAAAAATATGAGGGAGTATTTGTCGACATTTCTGCCGGAGGGGTCATGGTGATACATGTTTTCCTTAAAAAGGAAATACTGAATGATAAAAGGAAATAAAACGCCGTTTCACCGACCAAGCACGACGCTTGAGACAAAAAAAATTTATAAAAAAGGGAGAGAGGTCAGCCCAGGACTGCTTCACTTCGGTTGTAACCGAGAGCAAGAGAGTTGGCGTCATTCCCATACCACCTCGCACATCATCATCACCGCCTGACCAACGAGAGAATGAGCTCCAACTTTTTTTCCAAGTTTGGAGGAGAGGATGCGAATAGAGCGGCAGGGAAAAAGGAGGAGGATCTTCTAAACAAGTACAAGATTGGGCCTGGAGAAGCCTCTGCCACAACGGCCTCTGTCATCATCAGGACCGAAAGGGAAGTGCACAACAGCAGCAGAAGCATGCCCAAGCAAGAAGAGGACCTTTTGAACAAGTACAAAATACAAAAGAAGGGCGGAGAGAAAGCCCCCGACTCTCCCTCGGAACCTTTGCGCCAAGTCAAGAACATGCACATCACGGAAAAGAAAGACAGACAGGAGGACTCCGCCTTAGATCAGTACCGAGTTGACACCAACGTCGGTGCCTCATCTACAAACAACAACTTCCCATCCGGCAGCTTTGTGGCGAGGGAGATCAAAGGTATGAATCACATCCCCAAAGATTCAAAACCTCAGGAGTCCAGTCTCGACAAATACAAGATCAACAATAAGTCTTCGTCACCAGCTGCTGCGCCTGCGCCTGCGCCCACACCCGCGCCAGCTGCCAAAGCCGCACCAACCTCAGCGGCTCAGCTTCGCCTTCAAAGACAAGGCATTCACATCCCACAAAGCCAACCTCAATCGCAACCACAACCGCAACCGCAACCACAAGCCTCTATTAAGAGAGACGAAGACCCACTTGCCAAGTATAAGGTACAATCAGCGCTTTCCACCTCCCAACAACATCTACCGCAACAACAACCAAAGCAGACCAAATCATCAACTGCTCCTTCCATCAAGAAGGGTAACGACGAAGGTGACTTTTCTCTCGACAAGTACCGCATTTCGGCAAGTGGCGGCGGGGGTGCTAGTGCTGCTGTTGGTGGAGGCAATAGAGAAAAGGAGACAGCTATTCCAGAGGGGCTTGAGGCGTATAAGATTGGTAGCTCTCCTCCTACTGAAGAGGACCTTGGCTTTAATAGCGAGGGCACATTCCTCAAGATCGTCAAAGCCTCCAGGAAGAGCAGTCAGAGCCAGAGACCCGCCTCTGACTTTTTGGACAAGTATAAAGTTAGCAAATAAGATAAGTAAGGCGTTGGCGACACATAAATGAGAGAGAAAAAAAAAGGAGAAGAAGAAGCCAATAAGAGAGCCAATGAAATGTACAGCTTCGAAAAAAATGTTATAGTTGTTCTTGAATAAGTTGACTTCCTAGTTCGTAGGCGAGCAGCATCACTGCATTCACTGGAAATGCTCTGAGGAGAGTTGGTGTTAGTCCTCTATAGAACTCCTTAAGCCCGCCCCTGTTCAGCGTTTGAAGCGCACAGTCATAAATGCCACTATATCTCTGCGATTGTTGTGTTTGAAGCCGCGTCTTAACTACATCTAAAGGATATGCTGTAGCGAGTTATGGTTAACACGAAGTGGCGATGACTGAAACAAAGTGGAATCATAAAGTGTACCTGTTGCCCAACCAAGACAACCAGCCACTCCTCCTATGCATAGTTGCACGATCATGTTGCTGAAAACGGAATTGGTGCTTTGGCCGAACGTCCTATTAGGTGATGCAAAAAGACTTTTTAGAAAGAAAGAAACAACAAGAAAGAAGAGAAGAGAACCGTCTCATCCAGTGATAACTACCAAGGTACATTGACAGACTAAAGCAATCTCGCAAAACGGTTGCTGTCCATCCTCGCCATAGCCCAGTGACACCTTCCGTTTTGAGAGTATGTTTAACGCAATGCCAAGGTCCGTTGTACCAAACACCACCACCACCATGGATCGAGCTTGAAGCGGCGATCCTTCTCTGGATCTGCAGCCGGGACTTGACGAGGTCGATAGGAGTGTTGAAATTAGACACGAAGAAACTGCATAACCCGCCGGCGAGAAATATTTGCGGCAATGACAGGAGGTTAACGTCGTCAAAGCCAGACACAGCTCGCGTGGTTATGCTGAAAGATCCAAAAAGCACCGAAGCAACAACAGAGGAACCCAGCATCGGCGTTAGCATGCCTGAGAGAGGATAACCAGGTTAGCGCGGCCATCGTTGCTTCTTCTTGCCACTTTATAGTCTTCTCTTCCCACTTTTCTCTGCTTCTCTGCTCCTCTCTTTTCTCTCCTCTTTCGTTCTCTTCTGCTCTTCCGTTTGCCTACCTTTATAAAAGCCAACGAGGCCTTCAGCGCGCCATGTGCTACGAACACACTCCCCAAGGCCAGCATAAAGCAACCGTTGCGCCCCGTATTGAGCTTGCAGTCTCACCTATTATCCCCGTTAGAAGTGAAAGTTGCACGAAACACTCCAAGACAACTCTAGAAGCGAACCTTCACCGTGTCGAAAGGATGGCCAGCGCACACCCCCGCCATGCCAGCGAAAGAACCGACAAACAAGTTCTGTGCATGCCGCCGGTAGTCGTGGAGGTTTCGCTCTAATGGCTGCTGTAGGTCGGCGGCTGTTGCCGTCGTCGTTGTTGCGAGTGGCCCCACGGACCAACAACAAGGTGCCCCCATACCGCACCACCTTGGCTGCTTCCCTCTTCTTCGTTTCCCTCCCCACCACCTTGCGCCTTTAATTCAGCATCCTGTCCGGTCGTTTCAACTCGTTATCTGGCAAACTAAGGCGAATTCTTCGCATCTGTTTTCATAATCATCGGAATTTTTAATTATCCGTTCCGGAGTTACATCTACAAATCGGAAGCCTCCGGAACTAGTCAAATTAGGCACTCGTTCTAATAACCAGAATAAAGCTCCGGCGAATGGGAGAACGGAGGATTTGTGTGCACACGTCACCATGTCTTTCCTTTTGGTGTAACTCAACCAATCCCGAAACACCAGGTCTGAAAAAGGAAAATAATACCTGAACTCCGAAAATTCAAGTCTTTTTAAGGTTTTTGGAAGGGTTCCTAATTTTTCACCGTATTTAACGGCTCTTTGCCCTGCCACGCTGTTTCTCTTTTTTTCATCTATCTGTCAAACGGAGCGGAGCTCTGCCTTTGGCCAACACAGCAAAAAACACCCACACACACACACACAGAGAAAAAAAAAACGCGCGTAGGGCAGTAATTCCGCTGATGCACCTTACACACGTCACCACCCCCACTCCACGCCAAGCTAAATTTTTGTCGACAACTTATGAAAAGACACCTTTCCCTTTTGATGACTGCAACGGAAGGAGAGGACCTTGCTGAAGGGGCACTTGACGGTGCCGCTGGTAACGTCCCTTTCAGCAGACCTGGAGAAGAGGATAAGCAAAGCAAGCATTACTACTTTAAGCATGAAAAGGAGGAGCTAGAAGAGGAGGAGGAATACGCTGAAGAGGAAGAAGAAGAGGAGGAGGAAGAGGGGCCTTTTCCTGAACTTTATCCAGAGGAGAAGCCGATGAAGGCCATCTTCCTAAACACCAAGCACAAACGAAGGAAGCTCGATACGGCCAACGGAGAGGGCAAAGCCTTTGTCTACCACTGTGAGCCGTTCGTTCGTAGATCGCGTCATCAACCATGTGACAACAACGCCGATGAAGACAGTGACATATGTACATACGTGGACCGCCTGCCAGAGGAGGTCCTCTTCAGGATCTTTCAGTTTACTTCTGCCAACAGTGTGAAGCCCTTATCACTGGTTTGTCGCCGTTGGAAGAAGGTCTCCAAGGATGCCATGCTCTGGTTCTCGTTGTTTGGAGATTGCAGCCTGCCGATCAGAGATCATCACCACAAACATCCTACCTCATCCCCTTCTCCCTCTTGCTGTTCTTCTTCCTCTTGTTCTTCTGGGTTCGACTCGGACTTGGAGGAGTGGCCTTTCGGAACGACGGATAAACTTGTTGGTTGCGGGAGGGGCTCGGTCTCGCCAGAAGATGAAGAAGCCGAAGAGCTTTTTGCAGAGCAAGACGTGAAGAGAAGTGCATTGATGATGATGATGGAGCAAGCCGAGGAAGCATCAACCGCAGCAATAACGGCGGCTGTTGATCTTTCGTCTTCTTCGGCTGTTTGTGCCTACGATGAGCGCGGCGATAGCGCTGGAGGAGAAACCGGTGCCAGCCAAGAGGCAGATGCCTTGGAGTTGGGCGAGGAAGAGACCCGCAAGATCTTTCAGCAACTGGAGCCGCTGCGCTGCGCCAAGTGCGGCATCCCACCATCGCAGCTCTTCACCTGTGCTCACTGCGGGGAGTGCTCCTGTGCCTTGTGCCGAAGGCTCTGCAACATGTGCAAGCGGGTCACTTGCGACAGCATGCTCTGTGGCAGTCGCTGTTCGTTGTGCGAGGCCCGAATCTGCGTGTCTTGCACGCATGTCTGCGGCTAACGGCGCAGAAAAAAGTTGTGCAGCTGTACCACTATTCATTCTATTCTTATTTATTTGTGTAAAGAGGAGGATCAATAAAGAAGAATTATTCTAATACTTGTAAAGCCACCAACCTTTATCGTTGAAAGCATATCAAAGCTGAAACGCAACGCATCGCTCCAAACCCGCCAGGTCCCGCTTCGTTGTCACGTGCTGTAAAAAGTTGAACACCTGGCAAACCTTTGCACAAACAAAAGAGCGGTAGTGAGAGAACAACAAAGAAACACATCGTGGCTTCGACGATACAAACCTCACGAGCTTGGCCTTGGCCTACCTCCACGAGCAAGAACCTCTGGTTGTTTTGTTGGCGGGACCATCGGGTCTGCCAGCGGCTGATTTGCCGGGCAATAGAACGATAGGCGTCGAGACCATCATCGCCACCGTCAAGAGCAGCCCGAGGCTCGTAGTTTCTCACTGACGCTGATAAGGAGGGGATATCATGGGAGGGAATGTAGGGAGGGTTGCTCACAATTAGATCAAAGGGTTCAGTTATGTCATTTTCCCCATGCTCTGACCAATCCCTTTAAAACGTGACCAGCGATTAGCACCAGGGGGGGGGGAGAGAGAGAGAGAGAGAGAGAGAGAGAGAGAGCAAAAATAATTCCAAGTGTTGCTTACATGTTCCGAAAGGAGCAGCGAGATAGTAGGCCATGATTATCTGCGTTTCTGTAGGCTATCGTAAGAGCCACTTCATTAGTATCGATGCCAAGACCGCTGGCCGTGGGAAACTCGTGCAAAAGGGATAATAACAGACAACCGGTGCCGGTGCCTAGGTCGAGGATGCTTTTGGGTGGCGCACATGTTGAGGGAGAGTACAGTTCCACTGCACACTCTATTAACTTTGGAGCCACTTCATAAGTATGGAGGAGGGAAAAGAGAAGCAGAGGAAGATAAGGCGAGAGAAGCGAAGGTAGAGCAGAAAGAGAGGACATCTACGAGGAAGAGAGCAACGTACAGTCTCAGAATCAGGTCGTGGGATTAACGTTTGTTTTTCAACGACCTCAAAGTCGCGTCCCCAAAACTGTTTACGGCCGGTTATGTAAGCCACAGGCTCCGCCTCCGTCCGACGACGAACATAGTCCCAGTAAAGCTCCAACGTTGCAGGCGGCACGCGATGTCGCCACAGAGCCAAAAGGTCCGTTCGTGACCTCAAGACCCGCCCGCCAGCAGCGGGAGATGGGGCTTTGCTTATCGCGTGCATCAACAGCACAGACGCTTCCAACCGGGCTAGCTCCTCATCAAGCTTTACTCCTTCCTCCGGAGAGGACCGCTCCAAAAGCACTCGTGTGGCCTTGGAAAGAGCCTCCTGCACGGTGGTGTAATCGGATCCCCTAGCAGAGGGGGAGGAAGAACAAGCCCTACAAAGAGCGTGGCGAGGTGAATGCAGCCTCGTAGCAGCAGCAGCAGTCCACCCATGCGGGCAAGCGTCGACCGGCAGTGGCAAACCCTTCGCTACGCGGGCGCGGTGCTGGAGGCCTCCGCTACCTCTCCTCCGCAGGAGCCATGCTACTCCGCCTCTGCGCATTTCCCCCCCTCTTTTGTTTCGAAGGGGGGTGTCAAGCGCAATGCGCGTACACGGCTGGCTAGGTAATTTTTGTAGACAAAACCACAGCGTTTGTGTACTATGTGAGCTCTTTTTCACCACACTATTTTTTGTATGTCGACATTTTTTTTGTTTGGACCAACGCGCAATGGTTTGGTTTGAACGTGGTCCTTGTCGACACTAATTTTCCCCCGCAGGAAATAGCAGGGAAGCGCAGGGACTTTTTTACTGCCCTTTTTTCCCTTGCCATTTCTTTTCCGCTTGTGTTTTTTTGCATATTTTTTTTAATTTATATCTGTTCTCTCTCTCTCTCTCTCTCTCTCTCTCTCTCTCTCTTCAATCGGTGATGGCTTGGCGTAAGGTCTCCACGAGGCCCAATTGCTTCACCTCTGTGCATGTCTTGGTGTCCACGATGTCAAACTTGCAGCCGTCCTTCACCAGCTCATCGTCCAGCATCTTCAGGAAACGCTTGCCCGCCTTGTCTTTGCCCACCTGAATGAACGAGATGGCCAGGTTCCTGCGAATGAAGTCAGACCAAACTGAGGGTAAAAGGAAGAGGAGGAGCTCGAACTCATCATTCTCCAATTGTTGTGCGGTGTCCTTGATCAGAGCGATGAGCTTCTCTTGGTCATTCATTTGGCCGTCCGTTATAACTATGATGGTGTGCTGCAGCACGGTTGGAAGTTTAGTTGCAACACAGCACAGGGTAATGCATCGCAGAGGAACGTGAACGAGAAGCAGAGGAAGAAAGAAGGAACAAACGCAAGAAGCAAAGAAGCAAAGGAGCAAAGAAGAAGAAAAGCGTTTTACCATGTCTGTGAGTGGAAAGTTGTCGATAGCCCGTTGAAGGCATTTCGTGACGAAAGACTTCTTGGCAGTTGGTTTAACGTCAAACTGCTGCTTCAGCTCTTCCGCAGAGGTAACCTGAAAGGGCCGTGACGTCTCTTCTTCCTCTCCTGTGAGGCCATCATTACAAGCCATCAAACAGAAAAGGAAGGAAGAGGAAGAAGGTTGGAAGAAGCAGCAGAAGAAGAGGAAGAAGAAGAAGAAGAAGAACAAGAAGAAGGAGGAGAAGCAGAAGCAGAAGAAGAAGAAGAAGAAGAAGAAGAAGAAGAAGAAGAAGAAGAAGTTCACCATAAAAGAAAACGTCGACTAAGCCATCTGTATCAAAGTCACAACATATATCTGCAAAGGCCAAAGCGGCCTCCTTGGCCTCTTCCCACCGGGACCGACCGTTGTGGCCGTCCTTTTCCAACATGCTCTTTGCGGTGCTGATCAACAAAGAGTACTCCCGCGACATCTTCCCGTCTATTCTTTCCGTTTCTTCCTTTTGGTTTGCTTTAATTTCGCAAATGGCGAACGACTTGTTTTTTAACACAAGAAAAACCAGTGCAACGTTTCAACGTTGAAAAGAACTGCGAGGGATACCGTCACCCGGCGCTGTTGGGGGCAAAGTCAACGATCTGCCACCCTTTCTCATCGGCGGACATGAGCTTCCATGCATTTGTGGACAGGCCCAACACCTTTTTCTTGCTCTTGCTTCTCCTCGGCGCCTCGTTGGATGTTACCAGCAGCTTGCTCCTCCTATGAACTCTGAACTCTTTGCTTTGCGGTCGCTCTCTGAAGAAACCGAAAGAAGGAGAGGGAGATGATGATGCACCTCTCCGAAGCTCTTGTGCTTCTTGCCCTTCCTCCTTGCTCTCCGTCATGCCGGTTGTCGCCAAAGGCTGTCGTGCTTTGCGAAGGTCCCACAACACTACCTCACCACGGTGAGTGCCTGATGCGAACCGCCAGCCATTGGGCACGTGGAAGGCGTTCATGTCAAGTCGGTCCACTCCGGAGTCATGCTTCATGCTTAGCGCCGAGCGACAATCTTTCTGTCTTATGTCCCACAAGTATACCTTTAAAGCAAGGCCAAGAGTGTAAACACCGGAAGAAGAAGAAGAAGAAGAAGAAGAAGAAGAAGAACAAGAAGATTGGTGAGCAGAAGACAGAGGAAGAAAAGAGCATGGAGAAGCTAAAAGCATATGAAAGGACAAGAGAAAGTCAAGCAATCCATACGTTTTTATCTAAGGAAGCAGCGGCAATGATGGATACGCCATCGTATCGGACCTGAGTGACTCGATCAATATCTTTGTACGTTCTTGTTTGTTGTTCAGTGCTCAAGTCCCACGCTATTACACCTAAAGATTAAGTAATGGAAACGGCATTCATGTTGAACGGTCAAAAAACATCAACCTGTTATCCAGTGACCACCAGCACACAACCAGTTCAGCGTTACAGCTGTTGAGCCTTTTATCTGAAGCGACGTAACCCAAGCAGCATCCTGTGATAGCTCCCCAACAACCTGATATATATATTTGGTTTTGCAACGAGCAACAACCATTAAGCATCACCAACGGTATTAGAAAGCAAGCAGGGAAACCAACCTCGGCAGGTTCACGGGAAAAGTTGATCAACAGGGCTTTATACAACGAGCCAACAGCCACCAACTCACTCTCGTCATGAAGCTCCACCGTGTACACTCCAAGCCCAGCAGGAACGGTAAGTTTGTTGAGCATCTCAAACGTGTTAAGGTTCCAGAGGGAGACAACTCCTGCGAAATCGCAACATACACAACGCGAGCCGCGTATCTTGAGGTCTCTGACCTCCTTGCTGCCAGAGGAGGTATGAAACGTGGTAGGCGCTGTTTTGGTGGCGATGTCATTGCTGGTGGGCAAAGGGAGAGCCAAGTCCCAGTAGGCCACTCCGCCGGATGACAAGCCTGCCACCAGCTGTTCTGTCTCAAAACAACAATCCACACAAACGATTCCCTTCTGGTGTAGTGACGACGATGAGTCAAACAAGTCGGAGCGAAGAGCGGGGGTTGATGCAACTTACTTTCGTAGGCGAGAGTTGTTCACAAAGCAGCGCTGCTTTCCCATTCTTCCAGTTCTTCATCAGGGTCGATGTTAGGGAGAAACGATCCATCCAACTTGGAGAAGAGGGTGATGACGAAGCGTTTTTCGTTTTGGCCTTGGATTTTGAGCTCTTTAGCTTTGTGGTAGTCAGGCCTTCTTCCCGCTTTCTGTCTATCGCTTCAAGTCTATGCATGATATATGTGTCGAGACAGCTCTTTTCTGATGCCCATTCAACCGCCTCCTGCAACTCCTTCTTTCTCTTTCGTTGGTGTTTCCCTCTTTCTCGGTTCATTGACTCGAACACCTCGTCTTCCTCTTCTTCTCCTGCTCGAGCGTCATTGAACCACTTACGCGCGTAGAGAAGTAACCACAGCGTGTCGTCTCTTCCAACGGCTGCCCACTGCCGACATGTGAGTCGTACTCTCGCCAAGTCCTTTCCTTTCAACATACAAAAGATGTTCAACATGACCTCGGGAGGAAGCTCCAGCCATTTCGGAAAAGCGCCACGTCTCTGTTTATGACTGCTGTTTCTTAGACGGCTGGTGGAAGGAGAGTCTTTCGCCAAGGTGGAAGAGGGAGGCACGGAAGAGTGCTCTTCTTCCAATGAAACAAAAGCTTGGTGCACATCACCTTGAAACTGTGCTCCTCTCCGGCTTAGCTCTCGCAGCTTCTCCCACCTTCTTTCAGACTTGATGTGAACGAGACCAAGTAATGCTTCCACTCCGTTCAATCTGGTTTGGAGCTCTTCAATAGCTACCTTTAGGGTGTATGCACGGCAAGTTAACAAGAGGACGACAAAGAGAGAAAGGACTGCATACTTTCAGCTCCGCGTTTTCCTTTCGGCACACTTCGAGCTCCACTTTCAAAGTTTGGGTGCATCCGATCCCCACCGAAGCAGTAACTTCATTTTCAATTGGCTCTTCCATTCCTTGTTTCAAGCTGCTCCGTTTCTTTCTCGAGTAGATTCGCCTCTTCTCCGTCAATAAAGAAGGTAAACGTCGTTCAATGTCAGGTCGACATTGAAGCTCACGCATTACTCCTTCGCCAATCGTCACCAGTATCCTTATAAAGTACATCATCAACAACAACACCGAGCAAAAGGAGCCCTCCCCGCGGGGTGCATCTCGCGGTTGGGAGATGTCTTGGCCGCCCCACACCATAAAAAAGGGAAAAAACTAGCTAAGCAGGGCACTGTCTGATGGGGTGCAGCTCCAAAGGGAAGGTTGACGGGCATAAATAACACAAGAGAGAAGAAGCGCCTAGTTACCCACTACGGGGAGGAAGAGGAAGGAGGAGGAGGAGGAGGAGGAAAGAAGGGGGGAAGAGGGGCATAGGGCCGATGGGCAGCATGGAAGGAAGCAGCGGTGAGGTAAGAGTTCCTGGGGAACGGCGAAAGTCACAGGTGGACAGGGCCAGGACGCGCAGCCTCTCGGATCCGCCTAGCCCTGAAGCGTGGGTGTTTGACAAAGAAGATGTGGGTAGGGCTTTGGAAAGGGACCAAAGTTTCTGGCAGGAAGCGGAGGAGGAGGTTGGAATGGAAGGGGCCGAGTGGAAGAAGCTTCTCCGCCAGGAGCAGAGCTGCTATCCTGCCAGCAGCAGTGGTGGTGGCACCAGGATGGAGAGCTACTCCTCACTGGTCACGGAGCTGCTGCCCTCCTGGGAGGAGTGGAAGGTCAGGGTCAGCCCCGAGAGCTGGGAGGTCGAGCAGGTGACTCCGTTGGAACCGGAGGCCTTGTCTTTGCCCCACCAAGAACCCGTTGTGGAGGCCAGGCCCCTTGCCGTTCATACCCTATTAAGAAGCGGAGAGGCGGAGAAAGAAGAAGAAGAAGAAGAAGAGAAGGAGGAAGCACAAGTCAGCAACAAAGAAACAACAAAAGCGGAGGACCCCACCAACACAACGACAACAACGGCACCAGTACCAATACCACAAGCATCGCCACAATCGCCACCACAACATACACCCCCGTGGAAGAAGGGCACCGTCCTCATAGCGACTGGAAAAGGAGCGGAAAGCTTGTTGCTGACCTCGGAGGCCTCCCCGGCTTTCATCCCCAAACAAACAGCGGAGCAGCTCTCCAGCGGCAGCGAACATGTCGGCGACAACGGAGGAGGCAGAGGCGGTGCAGTCGGCCACAGTAATGGCGCAAGTGGGGTGGGCACCCGGCGAAGAGCTCGCTCTCGCTCCTACGAGGGAGTAACGCCGCAGTCGGCGCTCTGGGTGGATGAGGAAGAGGAGGAGAAGGGCACCGTCACGGCCGCTACTGGTATCGCCACCATCAGCGCCGCCACTGGGGAGCGCAGAGGCAGTGTGGGCAGCGTGAAGATCAGCGAGAGGAGAACGCTTGGTGGGAGCTGTCCGCTGCCCCCGCTCCTCCCACGGACTACCTCCCAGAGGGACCGCTCCAACCGCAAGCTTATCAGCCTCCTGGGGGAAAACTGCCCCACTCCATGTACTTCTCTCTCTTCGTCTTCTTCTTGGTTCTTCCTCCTCTTTCTTTCTCTTGGTTGCTTGTTAATCATAATAGCTTGCGTGAATGCCAAGTGAGCGATGCAGGAGTGGAGCAGCTGTTGGACTTCTCGGCGGGGGATGGTGGTGCCAAAGAAAAGGAGCCAAAGGAGAAGAAGGGGAAGCGGCGAGGACGGAGCAGGTCGCTGAGAGGCGCTGCCAGTTCAATCAAGGAAGCTGCAAAGAAGGGAGAGTCGCCGGGGTGGTTGAAGGCTCTGGAAGCCCGCCGACAGTTGGAGCAACGCACGAAGCAGCAGCAAGACGACGTTCAAAGCGAGAGTGGCGGCGGTGGAGGAGGCGGAGGCGTAAGTCTAGGCATCAGCCCTCCAAAGAAGATATACATTTTGAGGAGGAGGCCTCCCTCCTCCAAACGCAGGGAGAAAGAGAAGAAGCAAAGCACCAGCACGGGCTCCTCTCCTACGAAGCACAACAACATGTCGGCCATGTTCGACCGTCTGCGCCTCCAGAGATCGAAAGCAAGCAGAGCCGGAAGTGCGGAGCTCACCAGGAGAAGAAGCGGAGGAGCTGTGGTGGAAGAAGAGGAAGAGCCACAAGAGGAAGGGGAGCGCTCCGGCAACTTCTCGCCGAACAGCACGAAGAGGAAAGAGAAAGAGAAGAACAACAACAAAAAGGGAGGACCCAGCATCATCATATCAGCCCCAAGTAACGTCCGTCACAAGATCCATGTGGACTTTAACTTTGTCTGGACGGGAGAGGACCTCGTGGAGGAGTTCACCATCCTCCAGAAGCTTGGTCACGGGTGACTCTCTTCTTTCTTCTTCTTTGTGGGGTTTGTTGACGTTATATAACTCACGTTGGCTCACCCAACAGAGCTTTTGGCAAAGTATATAAAGCGAAGCACAAGGATACCTCTTTCATACTGGCCTTGAAATGCATCCAAATCCAAGGTGCCTCCCGCAAGGAAGCCAAGCGGATAAGAGAAGAGATTGAAGTGCTGAACAACTGTCGAAGTCCTTACATCGTCAGCTATTTTGGTTGTAGCTTGCGAAGACACGCCATGTGGGTACGTTCGCCCTCGTTCTCTCTCTCTCGTTTCTCCTCCTTCCTCTCTCCTTCCCTCTCATTCTCGTTTTCTCGTCCTCTCTTCTCTCCTCTCCTTTCTTCTCTCCGTTCGCTCTCTCCCTCCCTCCCCCTCCCTCTTGGCAACACCTGTACTAAAAGTAGGGGCTCGAATGTATACAGATAATGATGGAGTTTTGTGGAGTAGGTTCCATTCAGGACGTACAAAATATTATGGAAAAACAATCCCGAACTCGAAGCTTGAAAGAAGCAGAGATAGCGAGCATCCTTGTATGCGTAGTAAGAGGTCTTCAATACCTCCATTCCAGAAAAATCATTCACAGGTCTCGCTCTCTTGCTATCATTAGTCTCTCTTCTCTTGTTCACCTCATTTAATGCGCTTGCCTCCCTAAAGGGATCTTAAAGCAGGAAACATATTGTTGTCAGAAGACGGAACCGCCAAGATAGCAGACTTTGGTACATCACAGAGGCTGCGCAGCCTTTCTTTGATGTCGACTGGTATAATGGGCACTCCGTTATTCATGAGCCCTGAGGTGTTGAACGGAGAAGACCCTGAAAGCGATCCTAGCAAGATTGACATTTGGTCGTTGGGGATTACTGCACTGCAGCTAGCAGAAGGCCATCCTCCCTATTATAATCTCCATCCTGCAAGGGTTCTCTCTCTCTCTCTCTCTCTCTCTCTCTCTTGGTGGCATTTAAACGAACCTTATTTGCATGTTGCAGGCCATTGTGTTGATATGTCTGGAAAACAGCCCAAAACTTCGCGAGCCGGAAAAGTGGTCTTCGAGCTTTAGTGACTTTATAGCGGCCTGCCTTTTGAAAAATCCATCTAAACGGCCATCCGCGGTTGAGCTTTTACAAGTAGTTCTCTCTCTCTCTCTCTCTGTTTCTGATACCAGACCCACAAAACTAACGATGGACAATATAGCACCCATTCCTCCTGCAAGCTACTGCACAACGGCCACAAAGCATTCTTTCAGGCCTCATCAAAACAGTATTAGAATGCCGTGCCAAGCGTAGCTCCAAAGAGCTAGCTTCTGACAATCCAATGCCACTCCTTTCAGACCCATTGGGGCTGCAAGTACCTTGCACGCTGTCCTGGGAGCAGGAAGAGCAGCAGACTGAAAAGCTACAGCTGCAACACATCATGGTACCTGCTGATAATCGGGTTGTCAAGACGCGACGCAGCCGAGCACCGACGTTACATCATCATATTGTACCACCCACAGAACAGGCTATCTCTGAGGAGAGTTCTGAAGATCTTGTTGATAGTGGAAAGAAGATACGACAACAACCAGAACAACTGAAACAAAAACAACGGAGAGAAGAACAAAAAGAACAGGATGACGAGGAAGGAGCACGCTCTTCCGAAGATGAAGCTTTGTATCCCGGAGCAGTATTCCCATTGGAATCAGACGACCTAAAGCTGAAGGGAGCAGTGATGCAAGGCCCCATCAAAGATGAAGTTAAACGACAAGACCACTATAGCAGAGAGCAAGCGACAGAGAAAGCGAAGGAAAGAGAGGCAGAAAAAGAGCGAGGAAGGGAGAAAGCGAAAGATAGAGAACGCAGAAGTGTGGTGCTTACTGAAATCGTCGATGAGGGGGCAGATGCAGAGGACGAACACGAAAGTGAAGAGGAACCAAGAGTTACTCCTTTGAACAACACAACATCAACGCCACGTTCAAACTCGTCCAATACCAACCACATCAACGGTAGTGACGCTATACACTCCAACGGTCATCCTCCGCCAGCTACAGTTAACCATGAAGAAGAAAGCTATCCACAGAAGTTGAATAGCAACAACAAGGAACCAAAGACAACCACCACTCCTCCTTTGCACGCCGAGTTTAGAGGATTCCCAAGTTCATCTCCAAACCACATCGCCAAGTTTAAGGCGCATTGTTTGGCTTTAATATCAGTGAAGAACAACTCTGGAGTCACGCAAAAGAAGGTCTGGAGCGGAGGCTATGATGGTGCTATTAGAGTATTTGACATGAATGTGAGTCCTTCTCTTTCTTCTTCTTTCATCTCACTAATCATGCTCGCTGTGCTAAACGTGTTCTGATAGGACCTTTTGTGTGAGAAAGAAATCAAGATGTCTTCTTCTTCTGTAGAGAAAGGAAACAAAATGGAACACGTAAAGGCAGAGATTGTGCGTAGTAGTACGTTTCCAATAGCCTCAACAAGAGTGAACAGCATTCTTCAAGTTGGTAATACAGTCTGGACTGCGTGCAACCACCTGTCTTCTATCCTCGTTTGGAGTGCTTCGGTTTGTATTATCGTCTCCACTCAACGAGAAAGAGAAGACACTTACAATGGCTTAAAAATAATAGGATCACTCTGCGGTGGCACGGTTGGGAAACCATCACAATGGTATCTCTCATCTAACGAAGATGGCAAGTGCGCATAACCATACCGTTGTCCTCTGTGGTGGCCGTGATGGCAACCTCTCCATTTGGAATGGAGATGAGGTTTGTACGTCTCTCAGATAGTTAAAAGTAGTTAACCTCGATATCAACATTGCAGATGGCGTTATTGAAGGTAATCAATGTGGGTGCTCCTGTAGTTTGTATTTTCTGTCAGGATAACCAAAGAGTGTGGGTTGGGGCCGAGCATCGGCGTAGCAATCTTCTTTTGGAGATGGACTCGGTGGAAGAGATAGATGAAGACTTTAATGTGGATGATACCTTCCCAAAGGTAGAAGAGGAAAGAGACAGGAAAGACGGGAATGGAAAGCACAAGATAAAAGAATCAACAAAGAGCCCAAGCACAGAACGGAAAGGGAAGAAGAAAGCAAACGATAGCAAACACAAAAAAGAGAAGAGTCCCCCACGCAAAACTTTAAAAGATATCCAAGCATTGCCATCATCGGATTCTATGCAATCGTTATCAACAGATAATGGGAACAGGAGAGCGCGAAGGCCTTCCATAACGAGGATGGAACTAAGACAACACACCAGACCGGTGAAAGACATCGTAAAGACGCCTTTTGGGCAGGTTTGGACGGCCTCCGACGACGGCTACATTTGCATCTGGGAGGTTGGCATGCCAAAGGCCAACCAGCCGCCGGTTCTGCATCTGCGCCTCAACCTTCACGCTGCTGTCAAGTCCCTCCTGCTGGTGGACGATCACATTTGGGCATGTACCGCTCCTGCTGTAGTTATATGGAACGCAAAGGTGCATTCCTTCTTGATATCTGTCGTATCTCACTTCATTTTTTTGGCTAAGCATACTCCGTAACACATAGACATTGGAAGTGGTGGGCGAGATAGACACGAGAACAACGCACAAAGACCTTGTGAGACATCTCTTACGAGCCGATACCGCAACCATTTGGGGCGCGTCTCTCGACGAAGAGCTGCCATTGTGCATTTGGGAATTGCGACAACGATCCTCTTTCTCGGCTGTTAACCACAACGATGTAGCGAACAACAACACTAACACCAACCACAATAATCGCTATAACGGCATCGACAAAATTACTGATACAAAGGAGGCGGAGCAAGGCAGGATCAGGCGGCCTCGCTTTGGAAGTCATCCAGAGTTATCACAAGCACGAGGCTCGTGCTCGTCCGGGTTTCCACCACGAAGATCTCATTCACAAGTAACGGTGGCCTCTAGCCATGATCTAGTGGTATGTTCCTCTTGTTCTTCCCCCATCGGTGCTCCTTCGTCCTCTTGCGCAAGAGTTCAGCCCATCGACATAGAGCAGGTTGCAATACACACTGCAACCT
Organism: Balamuthia mandrillaris; assembly: GCA_031835245.1. Lineage (NCBI taxonomy): Eukaryota > Discosea > Longamoebia > Balamuthiidae > Balamuthia > Balamuthia mandrillaris. The sequence goes on along the minus strand of JAVKOQ010000093.1, from coordinate 126,077 downwards.
ATACTACTGGAGAAGAAAAAGCAAGTAACAAACGGACAAAGAAGACTCCAAGGAGTGGGGGCAGGGAACGAGGGAAGAAGAAAGCATCCCAAGAGAGCCCTCGCGTCAAATCCGCTCGCAAGACTCATAACACAGCACCAACCACGATGGCAACTGCGAAGACGGTCATAGAAGAACAACCGGCAGAGCCCGAAGAAGCGTTGCGACTGCTGGTGCGTTGCCCACAAATCGAAGAATTTGGGGAAGACTTTATGGAAGTGATGCTGGAACGGAGGACCATCGCTGAGCTGAGGAGAGTTGTGGCTGAGGACTTTGGGGTTGCTGCGGAGAGCATCAAGCGGTTGCGAAAGCTGCCAGATATTCTGCTGTGCAGGGACAAGCACGTCGCCGCTCTTCGTGCCGATGCTCGTCTGGAGCTCCTGCTTCACGCTGGCTCTCCACAGAGCCCAATGATGAGCCCTTCTTTCCCCTCTCTTCCTTCAGCCTTTGGATCCAAAGACTTGTTGTTATGACAAAAACGAAAGCAACAAATAATTTAACAAAGTCTTGCACTTGTTTGTGAATGTATACATGGAGGTCCCATAGAAGGTGTTTTCCATTTGCCCAGAGGAGTCTTAAGAAGGATTGGAGGCGTAGAACGTGAGCAAAGCAGCAAGGCTGGCGGAAACGGCGGCCACCCCGAAAGAGCTCAACAAGGATTTCGCTCTCGTGACAGGGTTTGGGTGGTTCATTGTAAGCGCCGCCAGAGATAACTGTGGCGCTGCTTCTCGCCGTTCCTTTTCATCTTGTTCTTCCTCCTCTTCCTCCTCTTCGTCGGCTACAGCGGAGGCAGGGTGAGACGCGGTAATTTCCTTATCATCTTTTTCTTTCCTTTTCATGGTTTGTTCCTCTTCTTCTTTATCTTTTTCTTTTGCTTCCTTAGTCTCTTCTGTTTCACAACCTTCACCTTCCACTTCGGGCACCGTTTCTTCATTGTAAGTTGGTTTCTCACATCTTCCCTCCTCCGGTGAATGGCTTTCAACTGTTGCTTCTCCAGTTTGCTTACTTTCTTCTACCTGTGTCTTTGCTACAACGCGTTGTTTTTCACTATTCTCTTTCTCTTCGCGATTTGATGCTCTTTCGTCTTTGTGTTGTGCTTTCTTCGCTGTAGGACCTTCCTCTTTATGTCCTCTATTCTCTTCTTGAAGAATTAATGGCGTCGTTGAGGCAACATTCTCCAATTCTTCTTCCTGCTGTTGTCCCGCAACTTCAACATAATCGAACGATGAGGCAAAAGGCCAATATAGAAGTACACTTTCCGCTTCTTCCTTCAAATACTTGTTGAGCTCTCTCATCTCTTTTCTTGCCTTCTTTTCCTCTTTCTCCTCTTCCGTTCTCTTCTTTTTAGGAGCACCGTGTTTCGATTTGCCTTTGGGTTGATGATGATGTTCATGTTTCGTTGCTTTTGTTGCTGTGGTCGACTTAGTTTTGGTTTTGTGTTCTTCTTCCACTTCTGTTTCTTGTTTTTGTTCTTGATTCCGTTGTCCACGAGGAGAAAAGTATTTGTTGAGAAGATCTTGTGCGCTTTGCGTCTCTTCTGCTTCTCCTGCTTCTTTTGTATCATGAAGTTTGGCTTTACTCTTGTTCGTTTGCTTTTTCTTTGCTTTCCCTTCCTTTTCTTCTTCGTTATCTTCCTCGTCATCGTCATCAATGTTCCATTCACTAGTACTGCTGGTAATAGCTGCCAATTGTTCTATCCTCAACTTGTTGCTGTGGATAAGCTGTTCTGACGCTCTTTCGGTCTTTATGGTGTTGTTTGAAAACCGAACACTGTCGTAGTTGTACATATGAGAGTTGGCAACGACCACCGCTTCATTTTCTTCGGAAAATATGATCATCGTGTCTTCCTCTTCTGCTTCTGGTTCTTCCTGTTTCTTCTTTTCCTTTTTCTCTTCTTTCTTTCTCGTCGCTGGTATTTCAGAAGAAGCCAAAGAAAACTTGGCGGTAGTTGAAGAACGAGGAGAAACTTTTTCGAAAGTGCCGCTTTTGTCTTTCTCTTTCTTTCCAACGAAATGAATAATGGAAAATCCTCTTTTTCTATCTCCTGAAGAAGAAGGAGAAGATGAAGAAGGAGGGGACGAAAATTCTGAAGTATTTGACTTCTCTTGTTGGGCTCCATGCGCTGTTTTCCTCCTTCGCTTCAACAGCATTAACAAGTGAAGATCATCTTCTGTTTTACTGCGAAGATGACGTCCTTTGTGGTTGTTATTGTTGGGATTGGGGTTGTGAATGCGATAAACGTGTGGTCCTGGAGAACCTTTTCTTTTCCTGTCGTCCGTTGAGGAAGAAGAAGAAGAAGCGGGGGAGGCAGAGGCTGAAGCAATGGAAGAAGTAGGTTGTACAGAAGAACGAGGAGACAAACGAGAGGTAGTAGATGTTAATGATGATGAAGAAGAAGGTGATAATTCTGATGATGACAAGGTTACATCAGAATTGGAGGAGTTGGCGGAAGTAAGTTGAGGGTCGACGAGAAGACGGTGCTTTCTTCTGCTGACAAGCAACGAGGAGGCGTCCAAATCATCTTTGGATGCTGTTCGCATCAACAACTTCTTTTTCTTCTTTCTGCTGATGGAAGATCCCCCTCGAGGTGAGGATGAAGCAGAGGAAGGATTCGAATAAGAAGGAATGGCAGAAGAAGAGGAAGAAGACGTGAGAAGTGATTCTGAGGAGGCATCCATGGATAAAGACAGAGATAAAGAGGTAGAAGAAACAGAAGAGGAGGAGGTGATTAAAGACGGAAAAGAAGCAGAAGAAACAACAGAAGAAGAGGAAGAAGTAGATAACGAGAAGGATGCAGATGAAGTAGAAGTCAAAGTACTGCCTCTTCGTCGTTGTTTCTTGCTCGGTATGCGAGTAGGTTGATCATCTCCGCTGGTAGATAGCTTCTTTTTGGCTTTCCCTTCATCATCTCCTTGCTCTTCAGTTTCGTTTTGGGTGTAAGGACCAAGGTCTGGAAGAGTAGTTGAATAGGTCTTTGCTCTGGACTTGCTGAATAGGGCTCTTGTCTTTGCCTTAGACTTGCCGTTTGCTTTGCTCTCTTCTTCCTCTTCTGTTTTCATTATGTGAGAAACCAGCATATAAAGATTAACGAATATGGGCATAACAACAACTAAGAAAGCAGAAAGAATGATGACGGACCATCATCAACATATGGGCGAGCAGTAAAAGCATGACTGCTTGCATAAACGCCACTAGAGGCTCCACTGGACTTTGCAAGTCCAAACTTGGCTCTTGGCGACAGCAACGCATTCATTTTCGATTTCAATGATGACTTTTCCTCGTCTTCCTCTTCCTCCTCTTCCTGATCCAACAGCAACAGTCCGCTTAGGTTCAAGCTGAACGGATTCTTTTCTTTCGTCTTTTCTTTGGCTTTCTCCTTTTTGCTTTTCTTAAGCTTTGACTTTGCAGCTATCGCTGCCATCGCCTTTCTCTTCTTCTCCCTCTTTTCCTCCTTCCTCCTTTCCTCTTTCTCCTTCTTTCTCTTTTTCTTGTTGCTGTCTTCTTCGTTTTGTAATTGTTGTGGCTGTTGCAGATGTGGTGGAATGAGTTGTTTTTGTTGCATATGACGACAGACCTCCATCAGCTTCTCCATTTGTCTTTGTCTCTGTTCTTCGATGCGTTGAAGCTTTTCTTGTTCTTCCAGTTGCTTCCTCCAACGTTGACGAACTTCTTCTAGCCGTTGAAGCTCTTCCGGCGTCAAAGGAGGTCTGTGACTTAGTTTTCTGACTTTCGTTGTTTGTTCACTAGCTTCTTCTTTGTCTCTTTCTTCGTTCTTATTAGTTGTCTCCTCTGCGACTACCGCAGCTTCTTCTTTCTCTTCGTTCATGCTTTCTATCTGCTGTTTTTGTTCATCATCGTGGTCGTCGTCGAGTTCATGTCCTTTTTCTTCTTCATTTAATCGTTCAACAAGTTCATTTTCGTGTTCTTCCTCTCCTTCTGCGTCTTCTTCTTGTTCTTCCTCTCTTGTAGTTACTTTTTCCCCTTCTTCGTGCTTGTGAGGTACTGCTTCTACTGGTGGAGCTTCTGTTTGTTCCTTAATAATGATGCCTTGTCTTTCGTCTTCAATATTAGCTATATGTTCGTTTTCTTCAAAGTCTTCTTCTGCTTGTTGCACTTCTTGCGTTGTTGTTTTGCTTTCTTCTTGTTCCACTGCTCTTCTTTCTTCTTGTTCATGTTCGTCTCTTTCTTCTTCTTCTTGTTCTTCTTCTACTTCTCCTCGTTTTTGTTGCTCTTGCTCTTGCTCTTGCTCTTGCTCTTGCTCTTGCTCTTGCTCTGTTTGCTCTTGCTCTTGCTCTTGCTCTTGCTCTTGCTCTTGCTCTTGCTCTTGCTCTTGCTCTTGCTCTTGCTCTTGTTTGCTCTTGCTCTTGCTCTTGCTCTTGCTCTTGCTCTTGCTCTTTCTCCTCTTTGTTCTTGCTCTTGCGCTTGCGCTTGCTCTTGCTCTTGCTCTTCCTTTTGCTCTTGCTCTTGCTCTTCCTCTTGGTCCTCTTGCGTTTGTTCTTGCTCTTGCGCTTGCGCTTGTTCTTGCTCTTGCTCTTGCTCTTGGTCCTCTTGCGCTTGTTCTTGCTCTTGGTCCTCTTGCTCTTGCTTCTGTTGTTGCTCTTGCTCTTCCTCTTCCTCTTCCTCTTCCTCTTCCTCTTCCTCTTCCTCTTCCTCTTCCTCTTCCTCTTCCTCTTCCTCTTCTCTTCCTCTTCCTCTTCCTTCCTTTCCTCTTCCTCTTCCTCTTCCTCTTCCTCTTCCTCTTCCTCTTCCTCTTCCTCTTCCTCTTCCTCTTCCTCTTCCTCTTCCTCTTCCTCTTCCTCTTCCTCTTCCTCTTCCTCTTCCTCTTCCTCTTGTTACTTCTGTTCCTCTTCCTCTTGCTCTTGTTGTTTCTCTACTGCTTGTTGTTGTTGTTCTCGTTCTTCTTGTTCTTGTTCATGTTCATGTTCATGTTCATGTTCATGTTCATGTTCATGTTCATGTTCATGTTCATGTTCATGTTCTTCTTTGTGTTGTTGCTCTTGTTGTTTTTCTTCTTCCTTTTCTTTTTGTGCTTCTTCTCCTCTTCCTCCTTCTTCTTGCTCTCGTTCCATTTGTCCAATTCCTTGGCCTTTTTCTTGTCCTTTTTCATCTGTACATATTTGTTGCGTTTTGGTTTTCTGTTGTGGCTCTAGTTCAGACACTGTTTCTTCTTCTTTCTCATGTTCTACTGCTTCTAACTTGTGGTCCAGTTCTTGTGTTTCTTTCTCCTCCTCCTCCTCTTCCTCTTCCTCCTCCTCCTCCTCTTGTGTCTCTGACAGTTTCTTCTGTTCCTCCTCTCCTGTCCGTGGTCCCTCTTGCCGTTCCTCTGTGCCTTCGTCGCCACTTCTATTATTCTCACTTTCGAGCAACATGAAGCCCTCTCCCTCTTCTGTGGCTTCTTCTTGCTGTTGTGGTCGGTCCTCAAGTTCCATCTCTTCTTTTTGTCCTCGTTCCTGGGCTCCATGTTCTTCTTCCTCCATCTGCCCTTCTCGTTCTGGCTCTTGTTTTTGTTCTTGTTCTTCCTCTTGTTTTTCTTCGTCCTCGTCTTCTTCGTTGCCTTCTCCTCCTCCTCCTGTTGTTTTTTCTTCAACAGTAATACTGCGGTCAAACATTCCCTCCACGTCGGTCGCGTTGACTACTGCTCCTCCCTCTGCTTCTGTCGCGGCCTCCTCCCCCAGGCCACCATTTTCCATTTCTTCTTCTCCTCGTTCCATGGCGCTGGGTGCTGCAGGTTTCTACGAAATGAGATGGTACCAGAAAAAATTGCGTTACGGTTACACCGGCTTCTCTTCTCTTTCTCCTTTTTCTTCCTTTTCGTTTTTGTTTATTTTTTGTATTTCGGGTGACGACCTTTTCATGTCGTCGTGGGTAATTTATTAACATGACGTAAGCTTCCTGAAGTGATCGGAGATTGATAACTCAAAACACCAATCAAAAATCAAAAATACATGCATTGGTTTATTGGCGGTAACGCTCGCTCTCTCTCTCTCTCTCTCTCTCTGCTCTCTCTCTCTCTCTCTTTCTCTCTTTCTCTCTCTTTTTACCTGCGTTCTACGCCACCGAAATGAAGAGAATGCATAAAGAAGTCATCCTCACTGGGGGTAGCACCGCACGGCCATCATTCGGCTGCTGGGGACAACGTCTGTTGGCAGTGGTTCCTCCTGTCCTGCGGAATTCAACCGCCGGGGATCCGGTTTCGGAGGTAGAGCAATGATAGAGAGTTTGGAAGTCATGCAGCACAATTCCTGCGGTATTGGTCAGAGTTAACCACAGAGGAAAAAGCATAAAAGCATTGACTAAACAACAAACAAACAAACAAGCAGTCTGACATTAGTCCGTACCATTAGATATCTAGCTCTAGTGAGGCCGTCACAAAAAGTAATCAGTGTTTTTCTGCGTAGAAAAAAAAAAACAATAAAAGAAAACTAAAGCCCGCGAAGAGACGCATGAAGTATCGGTCCGTTTGGGCGCCAATGGATTGGAGAATCCGCTCCACGGAGTTGCAACCCTTCGTCGCATATTACCAGAAGGTGTTGAAGATTGCCAGGGTTACCATTACGGAGGGTTGGTGAGAACGCTCATGAAGATCGTAGCCAAAGCGGTTGCGTCCGTCCCCGGCTTGACATGTGTTGAACATACTTTCGTTATTGGAAGTGATGTTCTTACCCTGATACAGCCCCTGGGGCAGGGGAAAACCAAACCGAAGTGAGGCTACAAACTGGAGAATGACGGGAACCGCTTGCTTGAGTCTCTCTGTGTGGACGGGAATAATAATTTCCAAAATAGCCGGAATAAACTCAAACAATCGAAAATATTGTAAAAAAATTGAAGAAAACCGAAACTATCCACAATTCTATCACAAATTAGGTTAAAAATTGAAAATTATCAATAATAATTGTTAAAAAAATGGGAAAGCTGAAAGAAATGACAAATCGAAAAGAACAGAAAGCGAAACTATGGAAGCCTCTTCTTCTTCTGCTTGCCTAGCCGCCGCCGTCCTTTCTGCCAGGACAAGCAAAAAAGTAGAACAGCCAGAGTTTCAGGGCAAGTACTTCCCTCCCGTCTACGTCGCTCCGGAGGGACAGGCGCTTCCGCCGCTCGACCACGCCGGCCGGCCGCTGCGCAAATCGCAGGTCGACGGGCAGCAGGAGGACAACGTCTTCCTCATCGACGACGTGCTCTCTCCCGCCGAGTGCCGAGCCCTCATAGAGCGTGGGGAGGGCAACGGCTTCGAGCCGGCCACCGTGTGGTCCGTCGAGCACGAGGACAACGTTGTGCGCAAGGACATCCGAGACAACCAGCGGGTCTTGGAGAAGTTCCCTGCCTTGTCGGAAGCGCTTTGGAAGTTGGTGGAACCGCTGTTGCCTCCTGTCGTTGGTTCGTCCTTTGTCAGCACCTCCCTTTTTTGTGTCCTCTCCTCAGACTGCTCACCTCAACTCGCTTTCTGCCTTGCTAACAGAAGGAAGAACGGCGGTCGGACTCTTTCCTCTGTTCCGGGTACCAACCCTTTCTCTCTTTGGCTTCATTTTGCGTCTTCTCTCGTTCTTCCTTTCTCTTGCTCTCTTCTCTGCTTCTCTCGTTCTTTTGTTCGCTATTCTCACTTCTCTCTCCGAACCAGTTCTACAAGTATGAAAAGGGCCAAAACTTTGCACCGCACGTGGATTCTGTGGTCTACCCGGAGCCAGAAGAAGGGAAAGAGGACCTACCCCCGCAACAACAGAGCCACTTTACCTTCATACTTTACCTCAACGACGACTTTGAAGGCGGCGCCACTCGTTTTCCTCAACTTTCTTCTCCTTCTTCTTGCTCTTCTTCTTGTTCTTCTTCTTGCTCTTTTTGTTCTTCTTCTTCTTCTTCTTCTTCTTCTTCTTCTTCTTCTTCTTCTTCTTCTTCTTCTTCTTCTTCTTCTTCTTCTTCTTCTTCGGCAACACAGACAGAAAAAACAAGCGAAGGAGTAGATGTCAAACCCAAAACAGGAAGAGCGTTGGTCTTTCGTCACGAAAACTTGCATCAAGGCATGGCCGTCCTACAGGGCATCAAGTACCTCGTTCGCACCGACGTCATGTATTCTACATCTTCTCTCTCTTCTTCAACACAATGACAAAGAACAAGTTAAAGGTGCAACTGCGATTTGTTTCTTTTCTATGGAACAGAAATGAAGCTTAGCAAACTCAGGCTGACTACAGATAGATAGAAGAGTAATCAGAGGAATTGTAGTAAGGCCTGGAGCCTCTGCCGCCAGCCGCCCTTCCTCCCCCTCTTCCTCCAGTACTTCTTCCTCTTCCTCCTGCTCTTCTCCCATTCGTTCCTCCTGTTGATCCCGAAAGATTGTTACTCGAGTTGGATCTTCGAAGAGTGGAAGAGGAAGAAGTCAAGCTGTCTCTTCGTTTGGCTCTGTTGGTGAGGTTCTTCAAGTTCTTGTCGATGAGGTCGTGAAGGAGTGAGTACATGTTGCTAAAGTCACGAATCCATCGCTCCATCGACATGCGTTGCTCCTCGTCCATGCGGGGCAATGCTCGCTCAAAGTCCTCCACGGCGGGATGCCTTTGCTCGTGCTCGATGAGCAAGGCGCGGTGCACCAGGAAGCCTTGAAGCGTGCTGAGGATGATTTGGCCGGACATGGTTACCACTTCCATCTCTGATACTATTTCCAGCTGTTTTTTTTTTAAATGTTTGCGTGTGAATGAGAAAGAGAGAGAGAGAGAGAGAGAGAGAGAGAGAGAGAGAGAAGGAAGAAAAAGAATACTAACCTGTACAGCAGATTCAAAGTTTTGAGCATGGCTGACGGGCGCGATGTTGAAGCAGACCCACGTCCGGACGGTGCTCACCATCTCCATCAGCTCCACTACTTCACGCTTCAGCAGCGCCACCAGCTCCAACGTTCGGTCGTTGGAAGGATGATGCGCCACTGCTTCTTCTCCCTTCTTGTTTTCTTTTTCTTTCTCCTTTTCTTCTTCTTCTTCTTCTTCTTCTTCTTCTTCTTCTTCTTCTTCTTCTCTTGGTTGTGAGGGAAGAACGTGTTTTTCTTCCGCAGCTCTCTCCTTGATGAATTGCTGAAATGTCGATATACAAAGCGTGAGCTTGGGAGCAGTGCTACAAAGAAGAAAGAAGAAAGAAGAAAGAAGAAAGAAGAAAGAAGAAAGAAGAAAGAGGAAAGAAGAAAGAAGAAAGAAGAAAGAAGAAAGAGGAAAGAAGAAAGAAGAAAGAAGAAAGAAGAAAGAAGAAAGAAGAAAGAAGAAAGAAGAAAGAAGAAAGCAAGGCAGCAAAGCAGCAAAGAAAGAAGAAGATAAAAGAATGAAGAATGAAGAAGCAAAATAGAAAGAAGAGAAGCGGGCAAGAAGGAAAGAGAAAGAAAGGAGCAAAGAAGTGAAAGACAAACCTTCCACAACAAGTCCAAACGCAGCATCTTTTGTGGCATGCGCGTGTGAATAATGTCCAGCGTGTCTTTGGTCAGCTGGTGGCGCAGGTCGCTGAGGTGACGGGCCTCCGGGGTGTTGGCCGACTCTTCCACGATGCGCTCCAGACGCAACCTCTCCTCCTCATAGCTTGCCTCCTCCCCTTTCGCTTTCTCCTCCGCTGCTTTGCTCTGCTGCTCCTTTGGCTGTCCCTGCTTCTTCTTTTTCTTCTTATTCTTTGGGGTTTGCTGTTGATCCGCTTTGTCCTCTGAGGTTTGTGGTGGTTGGTGTCCTCCTTTCGGCTTTTGCTCCGTTTTGTGGTGACCCTTGTGGTTGGCTCCTTCTCGCTCTTGTTTATTCTTGCTGTTCTCTTGGGCTGCGGCGGCCTCCTCCCCAGCAATCCTTGCCCTCTTGTTTTGTTTGGCCTCCGAATTGTTATTATTATTTTTTTTACTTTTCACTGCGGCGGAAGCTCCTTTTTTCTTTCCTTTCGTCTGAGCTTCATGCTGGTCAGCAGTCGAAGCCTTGTTGCCTTCCGTCTCGCTCGGTTCCCTCTTTCTTTTGTTGCTGCTCATCTCTCTCTGCGTTTCTTCTCTTCTTCTTTGCCCTATTTATTGTAGACAATTTTTGTAGACATACAATCGTTGCTGATGACATCATTATTTATGTGGACATTCGTGACATTTTTGCGGACAATGACCACATCATTCGTTTTTTGTAGACATCTTTGTTCACGTCGTCTTGGAAAATTCATTTCATTTGGCAAATAAATAAGAAAAAATAAGACCAGAGAGAGACGAGGATGAGAAGCCAGCAAGGACGTGCGTTGCTGTTGGGTCGTTGTGGAGGAGGAGGGGGTGGTGGTCTCCTTTCAAGACCTGCACTGAGACGCTCTTCACCGTTTGGTAGCTCTTGCCAAAGCAGTTTTATGGTGCGGACACAAAAACGTTTTGGGCACACCGAGAATCACTTTGCTGCAAAAAAGTGGACATTTTCCTCAGCCGCTTCGGTCGCAACCACGGTGGCCATCGTTGCTGGCTCCTCTGCTGCTGCCATCTACTTTGCCTTTGGCCCTTCCCCTGTTCAAGCCTCTGGTTTGATTTTTTGTCTATTTATTTTATTTTTTTATTTTTTTATTTTTTTATTTTTTATTATTTTTTATTTTTTATTATTTTTATATTTATTTAAAATATATATATATTTTTAAATAGTTTTTCTCAAACATTTCTCTCTCAAGAAAATACCTCAGCAGTCGTGTCCTCTCCCGGAGGAGAGCAGCAACAGCCGCAAAGCAAGAAAGAGCGGTTGGTGATATTGGGCAGCGGTTGGGCCGCTCTCAGCCTTGTTCGTGAGCTGGACTCGAGGCACTATGAGGTCGTCGTCGTCTCGCCGCGAAACTACTTTTTGTTCACACCTTTGTTGCCCAGGTCACCTGCCTTTGCTCATTCTTCAACTTTTTTTTCCTGCATTCTTCATTCTGCATTCCTCATTCTTTCTTGCTTCCTGCTTCTTGCTTCCTCCTTCCCTCTTCCTTCTTCCTTTCTCCTCCTTCTTCCTTCTTTCTTCCTTCTTCTTCTTCTTTCTTACTTAACGTACGTACCAAACAAATAACACAGTGTAACGGTGGGAACATTAGAAGCAAGAAGCATCGTTGACCCGATTCGCAAATACTGTAAGCGCAACGGTGCTGACATTCGTTTCTTCGAGGCTGCTTGCACCTCCATAAATCCTAATGAACGCAAAATCGTTTGTGAAGGTTAATTCTTCTTTCCTGTCACCATTTCTTTCTTCAGTATTATCCAAGAGTAACACATGGAAACAACTATGCAGATGAGTCAACTGTGAAAGGAGAAATGTGCAAATTCGAGTTAAGCTATGATTGGTTGGTCGTTGCTGTTGGCAGCCAAAACGCAACTTTTGGAACACCTGGTGTCCACGAACATTGTCACTTTTTAAAAGAGTTGGAAGGTTTTCTATCGTATCTCTCTCTCTCTCTCTCTCTCTCTCTCTCTCTCTCTCTAACTTCAATTTGTTCCAAAAAATAGATGCACAAAAGATAAGGAACGAAGTGATGGATTGCTTCGAGACAGCAAACCTACCGGGCCAACCTGAACAAGAACAAAAAAGGCTGTTGAACTTTGTAGTGGTTGGTGGTGGTCCCACTGGCGTTGAGTTTGCTGCTGAACTTCATGGTAAACATCTCTTGTGTTTCCTGGAGTGCTTCTGCTCTTGTTAACTTTTTTCTTCTCATTTGTACATAGACTTTGTGACGGAAGACTTGAAAAAGTATCTTCCAAGCGACCTTATGAAACACGTTCGCATTACTCTCATTCAAAGCGCTGAACAAATTTTGAACACATACGACGTTCACTTGCGTGACCGTACCATTCTCTCTTTCTCTCTCTCTCTCTCTCTCTCTCTCTGCTCTCCTTTATGCTCTCTATATGAGTCTTAAACTCACTTTTCTCGTGTTTCTCTTTGTAGATGCGATGAAAGCATTCAACAGACAAGGCATAGATCTTCATACCCTCTCTCGCGTCACTAAAGTGGAAGAGAAGGCTATCACTTTTCTAGACAAAACCAACAACACCCTTCAAACCGTCCCCTACGGGATGTGCGTTTGGGCGGCTGGCATCGAGCCAAGACCTGTAGTCAAAGATCTATGCAAACAGCTTGGTGATGGACATCAGCGCAACATTAAAGCCATCATTACCGATCGTCATCTACGAGTTAAAGGGGCAACCAATATATTTGCAATTGGTACTTTCCTTTTGTTGCTTCATGTCGTTTGAGTCTCCTTCATCGCTTACAAATAACACCACCAACCAACAGGGGATTGTGGTACAATAGACCAAAAAAAGCTTTTGCCTCGACTGGAAGAAATGTTCGAGAAAGCAGATTTGAATAAGGATGGTTTCGTGTCAGTGAAAGAGCTGGAGGAGTGGGTCAAAAGCGAGCGAAATGAGTATCCTCAGCTGGAAACTTATGTGCGAAACATAAAGCACCTCTTCGAGATGGGAGATCTTAACAAGGATGGCGTTCTTAGCAAAGACGAGTTCAAGAAGATTGTCACCGACATTGACAAATCTCTGATGCCTCTTCCTGTAATCGCAACCTCTTCTCTGCCCCTCTTTTTCTCCTTTCTCGTTTCTCCTTTCTTCCTTCTTCGTTCTTCCTTATTCTTTCTTTATTAACACGTTATGACAGTGCACTGCTCAAGTTGCGTCGCAGCAAGGCAAATATGTGGCTCAGTGGATGAACGCTAATGCTGTAGGAAAGATTATAGGCCCGTTCCGCTATCGTCACTTTGGCAGCCTTGCCTACATCGGCGCTCATGATGCTGGTTCGTTTTTTTTTTTCGCTTCTTCTTACCTTCAATTCTCTTTTCTCGCTAACACTTGTCATTCCTATTTTCGTTGCACTTTTCTTTGGTATCTACAGTAATGGAGTTGAACGGTGGCTTTAACTTTGCAGGCCTTACCACTTGGTGGATGTGGAGGACCACTTATCTCTCCAAACAGGTTTTTACATCATCATTCTTGTTTTCTCTTTTGCTTACGCAGTTAAAAAAAGGTGAGCTTCCGCAACAAAACTTTGGTGGGATTTGACTGGGTTAAAGAAACGCTATTCGGCAGAGACATCAGCAGGTTCTGAACAAAAAACAAACGTCCTTCCTTCAATGTAATGTTATTATTCTTTCTTTCTTGTCTTTACTCAAGTTTCATTGCTGTATCGTTGTCATCACCGAGTTGCTTCAATACATTCGTCAACCGTTGCAACAACACATCTCTTCTTGCTTCTTCCATCGTCGAAAATCGTTTGGCCAAACGACGCGCCAACTCGCGAAAAAGCAGCAACGAAGAGAGCAACTCTGTCGGACCAACATTGTAATGTATCCACTCCGAAGGAAATGACTCCATGATCCGTTCGCACATTCTTACCAACAGAAGTTCTGTTTGTGGGTTGTGAGTGTTGTCGAGAGTTGTTTCCAGTTTGCGAAGAAATGGGATCAATTCTGGGTTGAGTATCTTGTCGAGGCATAATGCTTGTAACGCCCGATTGGAGAGAGATTTATGGAATGATGCTATGTTTTTCAGCAACTAAAAGTTTGAAGTTAGACATGAAGAAAGAAAAAGAGGAATAGGAAGAAAAAGCAAGCAAAGCAGAGGAAGCAGAAGGGAAAAATAAAATAAAACAAACCTTGAGAGTACGCCAAAAGGAAGAAAGTGCAAGGCTGTAGGCAGGACTGGAGGGATCTTCTTCGAGCAGAAGGGGAAGCACGCGCACTTGTTGAATGGCAGCTTGCATCGTCACTACGATAGGAGCACAAATGTTCTATATTTTTAAATAGAAAACAATAAGAGATAAGACAACAAACATGAGAAAGAAGAGAGAAAACGGGATGGCAAGGGAAAAAAAAAGGAAAACCTTGATTTCTTTCTCACTGCGGAGATGTGGCATAATCTGTTCAAGGAGAGTTCTAGCAAAGTCGGTTTGAGAGGGGGAGAACGGATCCCATGCGTGCGTAAATAGCTCTTTGGCTTTTGGGACGATCACTCGACGCACCAACACGGACACCAACGCATAGTCTTTGCTGGAATGAATGCCTTGTACTTTTTGTTGCTCTTGTTCCTCTTTCTTCATGGTATCCTTTTCCTTCTCTCCCTCTTTTTGTTGTATTTCAGCATCCTCTTCTTTGCCATAATCCTCCAACAAACGATACCAATTCATGCGCTGAAAAGAACTGTTCCAAACAGCCTCTTCTTTCGTTGTTGGTTTCTCCTCTTTCTCTATTTCTTGTTTGCGTTCTTTCCCACGATGTGCCAAGAAGAAAGGATCCCAAGCCAACGTTTCCAACATCGCTAACGGAGCGCAAATGTCGGCGATACTGATGTAAGCAAACGACTTGAGGTAATCATCGCTATAGTTACGAAGCCAATAGCTGAACCTTCGTTTGATGTGCAGCAAAGAACAAAACTCGGGCAAAGCGTCATCAAACAAACCGTTTGCAAGAGAAAGTATTTCGTCTCGTTCCACCGCATACTCTCTCATTGCTTGTCGATAGTCTTCTTCATCTTCGTCTTCTTCTTCGCTGGTCCATCCTTCGTCTTCTTGTTCTTGTTGACGCGCTGGTCTTCTTTCAGCCCTTTCTCTCCTTCGTTTCTCTCTCATTTCTCTTCGTCGCTCTTTCCTGGTTTGTTCCATTGCGTTTTTGTCTCTTCCAAATTCATCCAACTCTACATTTTTCTTGGAGCCACGTTCTTCTGAGTGTTTGCTCTTGGTAATGTCCTCGATTGTTTCTTCTATTTCACGTTGTCTTGCTTTCTTCCGTTCTACATAGTGTTCCAATCGTATCTTATCCATTTCTACATCGTATTCAGATATTTGTGGCATCTGTTTAATTTTTTTTAAAAAAAAGAGCAAAAGATTCAGATATTTTGTTAAAAAAAATAGTGAAGTTGGAAAAGAAAGAAGAAAGTAAAAGAAGAGAATGGCAATAATAGACAAGAGAAAGAAACCTTTTCTTTTAAGCAATCCAACAGGTCAAGTACGTATTCTTTTAGCTCTTGATAGTAAACGTACTGTTGGGACAAAAAGTCCATTCGCTGCTGCGTAGTGTCAATAGTTGTGGCAGATGTTTTTAATGTATCTTCGATTTGCTGCAGTTTTTTCTCGTGTTTGCTGGTGTTCAACTGCATTGTGTTCAATCCTTGTTTAAGCTTCTCAACAATCTGTTGTACTGTTGGTGTTGCTCTCGCTTGTGCCTGTGCTTGTGCCGTAGCTACGATTTTTTCAGATAGATCAGCAATTTTGAGAGGAGAGGGAGAGGGAGAGAACAAGAAGGAAAGACAGAGTGAAACGAATAGAACACACCTGCATCTACGCCTTCCCGAAGCCCATGACGAATGGCGGCAGCAGCAGCAGCATTCGAGGAAGAGGGTCGTTGCAAGAATAGTCCATCCTCATCCATTAACATTTTTACTCCATCCTCACCCTCCTCCTCATCCATCATTGAAATGGCGCCCATGGCAAGTTCCACAGCCTCAGAGCCCACTTCCTTTCCTCTCACTCCTTTTTTCAGTTGTTCCAACTCCCATCTCTCCAATTCCTCATCTTCGCTAGAGTCATCTTTTTCTTCTTCATCCTCTTCTTCGTCACTCGCCTTCTTCTGTTGTCGTTCCTCTCTTCGCCGGTCTCTTTCGATCTCATCATAGAGAGACCTCCGTTGAAGGCGTTTTTGTCGTCGTTCCATCTCTTTGGGGTCACCAAAGGCTATTCGATTACCAGCTTGATCCTCAAACACAACAGCATCGTCGCCGTCTGCCTCTTCCGAGTCCGAGTCCGAGTCTCGTATCAAACGTTGATTGACTCGTTTGGAGTCTTGTCTTGTGCTGTTCAAAGGGATAAACTCTTCCTCTGCTCTCTTATTTCCTCCTGGTTCCTTTGCTTCTTCGTCTGCGGTGAGGATGTTGCCATATGTTCTCATTCTCTCTCGTTTTGCTCGTGCTCTCTCTATCTCTTCTTTCTTAGGAATGATGGGCACAGCGTCGTACAAAAACTCTCCTCCGCTCTTCTCTTCATCTTCTTTTTCTGCATCTGCCATGACCATTGTTGTTGTCGTTGTTGTACTTCGTTCAGCTGCGATAGATGAATGAGAAGAAGGACGAGAGGGCTGCACTGAGCCGCTAAAGTAAAACGTGTTGGAGTTGTGTCGAAGAGCGGCCAGTTTTTCGGGAGTATACTCTCCCACTTGGGAGCGTTGAAGAAGGGAGGCTGGAATAACGCTTGGTCGCTCGTTGGAAGAGGCAGTCGCAGTCTCTGTGGTTGGCTGTTTAGCAGCTCTGTTTGTTTTGCACGTTATTTAAAAGAAGAATAGCAGAGCAGGACGGGGACGAGAGAATGAGAGAGCATGAGAGCAAGGAGATAAGAGAGAAGTAGTGACGAGAGAAGAGAGGAGAAAAAAAGAGATGAGAAGAAGAAGTACGAAGAAAAGAAGGACTGAGCGAAACGGTTACCTCATAAACTTGCGGGCTCTGGTTGGGTTCGCAGAGGAGTCCTTCTTTTTCACATCTTGTGGCGTTTGGAAAGGCGCTGTTTTCCTGTTGACACTCTCAACAACCTCCTCCTCATCTCCAAAGCTCAAAGCGCTGCTGCTCTTTTTCTCTCTGCGTTGCTGTCGCGATTTGTTTCTGTTGTTGAACTTCTTCTCCACTCGCTGAACTGGTGCAGCGGAGTCTTCGTCCTCTTTCTCTTCCTGCCGTTGTGGCGTTTGCTCCTCCTTCCCCTCTTCCTCCTCCTCCTCCTCCTGTCCAACCACTCTTTTGCGCAACTGTTTCCTGCGTGGGCGTATCGGCAACATGGCTCTTCTCTCTCTCTCTCTCTCTCTCTCTCTCTCTCTCTCTCTTTCTTTTCTTTTGTCTTTTTTGTCGACGAATGTTTTATGTCGACCAACGAGTTTTCTGCAACTTTTCTCATGACTCCTCAACTAACTATCAATTATTGTCGATAACTTGTTGTCGATTGTCGATCACCAGGAGTCGACATTTATCACGGGGATCCGACTCCTATTTTTTTGATTGTAGTTGCTATTTTGAAGTTCTTTTTAACATAATTTGGTAAGTATGTGACAAAATAATACCTTACAAAGAAAATATGTTAAGAAACATCACCAAACAAGGAAAAAATGTGGACGATTTTTACAGACATTTATCGATTTCTCTCTCTCCTGCTTAGTCAGAGCTCAGAAGTCAGAGGAACAGGAGCCGAGTCCCAGTCCGGACAACCGTGATCCCTTGCCCACTGCAAAACATTCACGTGACCATGCCTCGATGCTTGTACGAAGCACTGCTCGTTCGAAGGACATCCATGCTCCCTGGCCCATTGCAACACCTCCAAATGCCCGTTCTCTGCCGCACATGCGCAAGTGGCTTCATTCCAAGGGCACCCATGCTCTCTAGCCCACCGCAACACCGCCAAATGTCCGTTGGTGGCTGCAGCACTGCAAATGCTTTCGTCCCATTCGCAGCCTTGCTCTCTGGCCCATTGCAGCACCTGCAGGTCGCCATGCTTGGCTGCATAATAGCAGGTCAACTCGTTCCAAGGACAACCATTCGCTCTGGCCCATTGCAACACCTCCAAAGAAGAAGCGCTTCCTTTCTTCTCGAAAGCAGCGGCCGCAGCCAGAGCGCAAGTGGCCTCGTCCCAAGGGCACCCATTCCCTCTGGCCCATTGCAGCACCTCTAAATGTCCGTTATGAGCGGCGCTGCTGCAGGTTCGTTCATCCCAAGGACAACCATTCGCTCTGGCCCACCGCAAAACTTCCAGATGACCTCCTTCCGAGGCCTCGCTGCAGGTCTCCTCGTTCCAAGGGCAGCCCTTCTCTCGGACCCATTGCAGCACTGTCAGGTGACCCCAACGAGCTGCATTGCTGCAGGTGCGCTCATCCCAAGGACAGCCTTGCTCCCTTGCCCATTGTAACACTTCCAGGTGTCCGTTCTTCGCTGCTTGAGCGCAAGTCCACTCATTCCAATCACAACCTTGCTCTCTGGCCCATTGGAGTACTACCAAATGGCCGTTCATGGCAGCGAAACAGCAGGTTTCCTCGTCCCAAGGACAACCTCGCTCATGAGCCCATTGCAGGACCTTCAGATGGCCGCCAGCCGCTGCTTTGGCACAGGTCATCCAGTTCCAGGGGCAACCCTGTTCTCGGGCCCACTGCAACATTTCCAGGTGGCCGTTCTGGGCTGCCCAAATGGAAGTCCAAATGTCCCAAGCGCACCCTTGCTCTCGAGCCCACTTGAGTGCTTCCAGGCTGCCGCTCTTGGCCGCGAGGCGGCAGGTCCGACCGTCAAGAGGGAAACCTTCATCTCGATGAGCCCATTTGAGAAGGGCCAAGGAGCCGCACGCCGTAACGAGGCTCAGCCTCCGACGAAAACGCTTCGGACAACAGGAGTACCACCGGCGGCAGGTCCTGGCTGCCACCGGTTTCATCCCGTCGGGCAACATGCTGAAGACATGAAACAGTAGTTCCATGGGTAGATCCTTTTCTTCCATTTGGTTAGGGTGCTCTTTGCCTTGCTTCCTTTTGTTGTGTGCCTTGTTTTTGTCGACAATACCATGCGCATTGGAAACGTCCGAATTAAGTCCAATCAAATTAGCAAACTAGCCTGAAAAAAAGAAGCAGAGGAGGATCAAACAAGAAAGAGCGTGCTGCCATCTCTCTGCTTCTTGGCGGAAGCATGACTCAATTATGTCTTTTGCCAAGTTTAACCTGCCTTCCACCAGAACTTCAGTTGAGCGAAAGAAGCAGGCCAGCAACCAACGAGCCGCTTCCTCGTCTTCTGCACGAGTAACGCCCTTATTACCGCCGTCAAGCCCACCAATACCTCAACAAAAACGGCCACTTCCTTCTTTTAAGCCATTCAAGCTTCGTCTTTCTACTTCTTCCTCTGCTTTAACCAGCACAACAACAATAGAAGAAGAAGAAGAAGACGACGACGGCGAGAAAGACGAAGAAGAGCAAGTGGATACATTTTCAAACTCACCTCAAGCCGATGACGAACAACATAACAACGCTGCTTGTGAGACAGAAGAAATAGACTTGTGTCATACAGCAACGCCAAGCAACAATGAACGAGAAGTCATTACTATTCACGATAGCGAAACTGCTCCTTCATGTGTGGATGACGAAGGAGGAGAGGAAACATATGCGGAGTTGTCTTCAGAAGAAGACAAAGACAGCTTGATGGATTGGTTAGGAGAAGAGGACCATCATCATCAACCGAAAGCATCCTCCAGCACCTGGCTCAAAGTAAAGCGAAGAACTGAATACTCTTCTGAGGAGGAAGAAGCAGAGGAGGAAGAAGAAGAGGAAGATGGCCAGAATAAACAAAGAAAGCGAAAGAGAGGTATTGGAAAAGGAGGAGCAGGAGGAAACAAAGCGTTGATGGCAAAGAAGAAACGAGAGGAGATCTTGCGTGGCGGATTGTCGACACAACAAATGAGAGAGCTCTTTAGAGGAAAACCGTTGGAGCATGAAAGAGAACCACAACGACGACCATGGGGAGAAGAACACGGACAAGAAGAGGGTGCAGAAGAAAAAGAGATTGAACGAGAGAAAGATGCAGAGGAGACAGAAGAGGAAGAAGAACGACTACAGCAGCAACATCGGCAAAAAGAACAAAGACAAGAAGAGGAGGCCAGCGTTATCGAACTAACGCAGCCTCCACCTGCACTTCTGCGAGCAAAGCAAAAGAAGAATCACACAATAGTTACGACTCCCACATCTGTAGCAACGACAACTACCCACAAACAAACACAAAACACGCCGCCAAAGAAGTCACCTTCAAAAAAGCGAGCCTCTCTTTCCCTATCCTCTTCTTCTCCTTCTTCTTCCACTTTTCATGCCCCTCCCATCATTTCGTCTGTAGTTCATCACCATTACATCTCGCATTGTCCTACTCCAGCAGTGAGCCCAGCATCCTCATCTACCATTGTTGCCTCTTCTTCTTCCTCTCTACCGTTCGTTCTGCATCCTTATCACCATGCAACTTCTTTTCTTGTTCCAACTTCTTCCAATCCAACTACTAACATTTCCTATCTTTACTCTACGAACGAGACCAAACCTCAAAACAAACAAGTTGCAAATAAGCTTTCTCTAGCGAATGCTACTGTCTCTTCTTCCGCTTCTGCTTCCATGCATTCAACGCCCACGTTTGTTCCTCTCTTTCGTGACTTTTATTTTATAACAACGGGACTTCCGCCAACAGTCAGCAACAAAACAAGCGATGCCTCGCCAAACTCTGCAGCGGCCATTCTTGCCCGTCGTCATCTTTCTGGTCTCCATCGTCTTCATCTTCTCCGTTTCCTCCCTTATCTTTCTGTTCGTTAACCTATGTTTGTTTGAAATAATGCAGAATCGCAAGTCACAGCGCTCATTCTTGCACATGGTGGACAGTTTTGTAAAAACTTTTTTGAAAAACTAGCATTAGCTCCTCCCTCGCGCTTTCTTTCTAGTGCGTTTTCTTCTCTTCATTCAGTAGTATTGTTGTGTATCCATTCCTGCTTGCTTATTGCTTATAACATCAGAAACAGATAAACGCAAGAAGCAAATAAAAGAAGGGGGGGAAGACGAGACTGATGACACTCTGCCTCATCGGACAAGAATGTTGCTCATAAGCAAGGGGCATCATCGCACTTTCAAATATCTGGCTTGCGTGGCGTGGGGTGTACCCTGTCTCCACTATCGGTGGGTGCTTCACAGCTGCGAGCAAGGCAAGCTGTTGCCACAACAGCCCTACCTCTTGCCCGTTGGCTTTTCTTTGGAGACTAACTCCTTGTTATATCAGTACTCATCTCTCGTTCTCTCGTATTCTTTCCTCTGTCCTTTTTTCCCTCTCGCTTCTATTTTCTTGTCTCTTTGTTGTTGTCCATTACTGACTGTTAATAAAAGCAATAGAGAGGAAGCGGAGGCGGGAAAGACGTTTGCAGAATATAAAATCGGTCTCCTTGGTTCCGCAACATTCATCGTACGCCTTACTATGTCGTCTAAAACCAAACTCTGATTCTTCTGCAATACTAACAATTCCTTCCTTCTTTTGTGTTTCGTCTTCCTTTTCTTGTATTTTGTAAAAGAAATGTTGGGGAGTGATCTTGAAAATAGGAGGAGCACAAGAGGTACTTCCACTGAGCAACATTGCTCAGCTCTCTCTTGAGGCGTCACGTGAACTTGATTGCATTGTTTGGGATGACAAGGCCCAACTCGAAGGCGGAAGCCCTGCGCTTGTGCAAAAACGACATTCAAGCATATCGTTCGTCAGCATTCAATGGCTCATCCAAAGTCTGTTCTCGCGCAAAGCTCTGCCGTTGAACGGCCATGCTTCCTTCTCGCCCTCTCCTGTTGCCACAACAAAGAAAAAGAAAGAAAGCCAATGAACAACGATTATTTTTATCTTTTCGTGTCGTCGCGATAGATAACCGTGACGACGTGATTATTACAAATGGTTTTTGCTTGCATCGGGAGTCGAACCTGCGCATTTTTCATTCATCTGAAGGAAATAAATGTAAGAGGTGGGAGTCGAACCGAGCTCAGTTTAAAACGAAGAAAGAAGAGAGGAGGAGAGGATTCACTCTTTGGTTGGATTGGATTGGGGAAGGGATTCACGGAGGATGTTCTCCAACGCTCGGTTACCTTCCTATGCCTCACGAGGGGCAAAAACCCCCACTGCAGCTACTCCCTCTTCTAAATTAGGCCGTGTCCGGCCTCCCGCCTCGTTCTCTGCTACATCGTCTCCGGTCACTCCGTCCTCTTCTGCTGGTGCCTCCGCCTCGCGCTATGCTTTCACCCCTACTACCTCAACTGCTCCTTCTTCCTTGTCTTTGGCCACAACACGAGCGGCACCTTCCTCTGCTGTTGCTGGAAGCGCCAAGCGGGCCAAACTGGGCCCGACCACGCCTTCCACCGCCGCCGTGCCTCTCCGGTATCAGCGCACAGTCCTGCAGGAGAACGATCGACACCGCGTGGAAGGGATCTGCCCTTTGCCCACTGCTGTCGTCAAATATTTGAACACAATTACAGGTGCTTTACACACTCTCTCCTTTTCTCTCTCTCTCTCTCTCTCTCTCTCTCTCTCTCTCTCTCTCTTTTGCTCTCTCTCTTTCTCTCTCCCACACGGACTCTCTCACACACCCCCTCTTCTCTTTCTTGATTTCCTTTGTTATTTGCTTACGACAATACAAAAAACGAACAGAGGAAGAAGAGTATACAGCGATAAGCGGAAGTGTGGATGGAGCAAGCGGCTTTGCTTGGATTATCATCAGGAACACTTTGTTCCTTTGGCAATATTTGCGTGTTGAGGTATTGAAAGCTTCTTTCTTTTACTTCAGGAAGAGAGATAACGAGACAGAGAGAAAGAGAGAGCGAGAAAATTGGCTATCAAGTAGGCCTACTTAGTTTCAAAACGCGCAAGAGAGAGGGAGAGAGAGAGTGCGCGAAGTTGCGACGTAAAATGGGAAGGAGAAGAGGAGAGTAAGCAGAGAATAGACGTCCTTACTGATGAAACAAAAACAAAATAGGAGCAAGGCCATAGTCAACAATTCCAGCTGCCAAGCTCCAAATACGCTTATGATGGTAACTTAGTGGCTATAGTGCCAGGTCAAGGTGCCACTGGCAGTCATCGTGCCAAGGGAGTTAAAGGTTTCTTGTCTTCTCTTACCGTCTCTTATCGCGTTCTTTTCTCGTCTAGTTCTCTCCTCTAGATCGTTTCTCCATTTATCTCTTGCTTCTTTTTCCCTTATCTTGTTATAAACAACACAAAAAGGATTATTGGTTTGTTCTAGAGAAGGTATCATTCGATATTGGCCCAACGTGGAACATAATACCACCCTTGAAAGCTCTCTAGACCTCTCTGTCCATTCCGCCTCTGGCAGCACTGTCTCCTCTTCGTCCTCTGGTGAAAAGAAACTGCTGGCCACGCGTCTCATTTCCTTAGGCCAGGCAGGACACGTACTGGGCACTAACCAAGGAACCCTCTTCCACATCGTCTTGTGGCAACCCAGTACCGGATGTTGCCTCAACACACGACCTATAGTCAAACCGGTCGGCATGCTCGCCGGCTTGGGAAGAAGACTGTTCTCCTTTGGGAAAGCTCTGCCTCCTTCTGCTGTGGTGGCCATGGCACAAGGGGCTGGAGCTGCCATATTGGATAGTTCTTCTTCATCAGCATCCTCAGAATTGTTTGTGTTGACAGAAACCTCGCTTCAACGGTGGAGGATCTTTTTGGGCACTCAAGAACGAATGCTCTACGAAACGGGGCTTCATGACCTCATCAAAAAGAAACTTATAGAGGAAGATGAGCTCGAAAGGGCTCGACGAGAGGAGGAAGAAGAAGAGATAGGAGGGGGAGTGGGTGACCTTTGGCTGTTGGACATGCAACGTGGCGAAACAGGGGTGTACGTGCTGGTTGCCTATAGCGACCTCAACTCCACCCAACAAGAACGTACTTTCACTTATTGCATTGTGGAGGTGAAACTTTACCACCCCGATAGCGGAGAGGGCATATCACCTGAACTTGGTAACCTTCTCTATTTACAACCGCCTACCGAGGTATCTTCTTCTGCTGCATCCCTATCCTCTTATTGTACTCTGTTCTTCATGGTTTCGTTCGCAGGAGAGAAAGCAAAGAGAAGAGAGAGAGAGAGAGAGAGAGAGAGAGAGAGAATGAAAGAGTCATCTAACACAACAACCCCATAATCACAGCCAGTGGACGAGGAGGACTTATTGACAGCACGCGCGGTAAGGTTGGTAGTACCAGCGGGAGGACCTTGCGCCTACGTCAACTGGCCCTCCATCATCGTGTTGATGAAAGTGCCGGAAGATGAGCGCCCTTTGGACTGGGTTACGCTCAAAGGCAGCAAATCAGAGGTCATCATTGGGGCTGGCTCAGGTCCTATGCCTCGGGGCAGCATTCCTTCTTCTTGGGCCTTTTCTCCTTCCTCCACAAGACAACAAACAGTGGCCTCCAATGAAGTCTTTGCGCTCTTCCTTTCTCTTCAATATGGCATACTTGCAGTGTCTCAATACGGATTGGTGCCACGCCGACGTGACATAACGGAGGAAAAACCTGCCCCCATCGATAAAAACGAAGCAACACTCTCTCTCCCATCGTCGTCGTTGCAGACAGCAGTGCATGAAGACCTTCGTGTGGCCGACGTTCAGATCAAACATTTAGTGGCCGCCTTTTATCAATACCTTGCTGGCGAGACTTTACCTCAGGAAGCTCCTCTCATGGCAGCCATGCGTTCCAGCCAGCAGGAGCTCAGTAACGCTGTGCAAGGTGTTAGCAACATCATCGTTGATGCAAAGCCTCAAAGCAATCCACGATGGGCAGAGGATATCAAGAAGGGTGGAATTGGAGAGGAAGAAGAGGAGGATAAGGATAGCGCTTACTCGGAAGCTCAGTCTTTGTTGTTGAGAGAGCAGTTAGCAGAGAAGATTCAGAAGCATGCCACTTTCATTGGATTTTTGTTCGAGATGAAGCTTTGGGACAAGATATCCACAACGGCGAAGTTGGTATTGTTTGCGCACTCAGAAAAGCTACAAGCTGCTGCTGGTATGTACCCTCTATTATTTATTTATTTATTTTTCCTGTGTGAACTGGAAGCTTACTCCTTCTGTGCTCTAGCACTGAGAGATCATCATAACGCTTTAGCAGCAGAACTTTCCAGCAACAGACATGCTCTTAAAGCCCTTCTAAAGACAGGTTCCTCTTCCTATTTTCAGAAGTATCTTTTTAGTCTTTTAATGTAACTAATTAATAACAGAGGACTCAGCAGAGGAACAAGCACGACCCGACTTTGATGCTCTAACTCAATCCAAAGCAAGGGTAAAAGCTGGTCGAGTAAAGATGGAACTCCTACAAAAGGCCATTCGACTATGGCTGGCTTCCAGCAGCATTCCCTCTGAGTTTTGGAGCGAAACTACCGGTCTAGCTCCTGAAGACATGTTCTATAGTCATGTCTCCGCTGTGGATGAGCTTCTGGGCCATCTTCAAGGCCTTGAGTTGAACGTGTTGGGACCAATTCTTACGCAAACCATTCTATCTACGACTGCTGAGCCGCAGCTCTCAAGTGAGGGGTCAGCACGTGCTACTCTTCCTCCTTCTGCAGTTCATCTTAGCAGTATCGATGAAATAGAACGAGCTTGCGCTATTATTGAAGAAGTTGATTTTGTTTTTGAGGTATATTATGCTTTATCTTGTTTTTTTTTTCTTTCATGTTTTGTTGTTCCCTACCCTTTTTTCTCCTTTACTTTTCTTATTTAACTAATCGAAAAACATCAAATAGGCGATTATGTTAACCGCAGTGGAGCATCGACGTTCGAATACTATAGCACGAGACTATCCTTCCCAATATCTGCAAGCGCCATGGACGTCATCTGAGCGACTGCGCACACAACTCTCCAAGCAAGCCAAGTTGACAGTTCATATTCTTCAAAGCCTTCAAGAACTTCACCCAGAAAAGTCTTCGTCACCAATGATCGGAATTCCCGGTACCAACACTGCTCTTTCCTTTGAGCGAACAGAGCAAGTGATGGCGATGATGTTGTCTCAATTATTCCATTTAGAGGAGATGTTGTTGGATGGTTTCGTAGAAGAGCTTTCTATTCTCTCTCGACGAATCACACAACAGCAAAGAAAGAAGAATGACGACGAGGAAGAAGCAGAGCGATTGCGTATATCGCATTCTACTTTAGAAGAACGTTTTCACGAAGCACGCACACGAGCTATCTCTGCTTTCCGTTCGTTAGCCAAAATTACTTCTACCACTACAAACAAGAAAAGCAACCGAAAGACAACAACATCAGTCATCAGCTTCTACGATGAAGAGGCGGAAGAGGAGGATGAGGAAGAATTATCGATAAAAGCTATGGCTAGAAACTACGCTGTGCAGTTAGCGGAGAAGTTTAAGGATTTTGACAGTTTGATCGCTCTTTGCTGCTCTGCTTCGGAGCATCACATGTATGGAGGAGAGTCGGCTACGGAAACTGCTGCCTATAAGAATAGACGGTTGCAGGAATATATGCACCGTTTCAAGGAAGATAATTTTGCAGAACATCTCTTCCAGTGGCTTATCATGAATAGTAACCTTCTCCTCCGTGCTTCTTTCTTCAATCTCCATAATTTAACCTTTTTTTCTTCATACAAACACACAAAAGGCAAACGCACAGCTTTATTAACTCAACCGGAAGAGTATAATGACCAACTGAGCAAGTTTTTGGAAGCAGCTGCCTACCAACAATACGCTTGGATACATGCTTTGAAAGTTGGAAACTATAGTTGTAGTGCTAAAGTGCTGCGGCATCTTGCCGACGAAGAAGACCGACGAGTTGGTCGTAAAAAGGTTTGTTTTGTTTTGTGTTTTTGTTTGCTTAGTTAGTTAACGGATTGCGTCTTCATGTTTCAGACTTTGTTGAGCATTGGCAAGTTAGCATGTATCGCTGATTCGATGGAGGAGCGTCGGCCAGGTGACAAAAGGTGGCTGGACACAGAAAACTACATTGGACAGGCTGACCAGTTGCTTTATCTCATCAAAGTTCAAGGTACACCCTTTCTTTTTCAATGTCTCTTTCTCGTTTTTGTTTCTCTTTTCTTCCTCTCCTTTAACTTTACCGTTTCTTTCGTGCTTTGTGCAACTTCTAATAAATTCAATACAGAGAAATACCGGTTAGCTCAAAGGGACAGCACACTTGCCTCTCAAAATGTCTCTTTGTCTCCACCTATGTCATTCCAGGATATCATAGATGCTTTCATAGGAGAAGCTACTCCTTCTGCTCAACAATTCGTTCTTGCTTTGGATGTGTTCCGCAACTCTGATTTGGTTTGTTTCTATTTCTTCTCTGCTTTCTAGCTTGCTTTGTTTCTAATATTCGCTATTCTTCCTTAAAAAAGCTGAGAAACGAAGACGAGAATAAAGCTCTGCTCCGATTGATATGGCAACGAGCCTTTCTTTGTACTGAGTAAGTCACATTAGGAACTCTTTTCAGTTGTTTTTTTTTCTCACCTTTCTCCTATGTTTTATTCAATAGTTGGCGAAGATTAGCTGCTGATTGGGAGAGAGGCAAAGTGTCAGATGCAGACGTGGAGATGGCGATCAAGAAGGGTGTCTTCTTCCGGACGGCTTGCAACCGAGAAGTTAGGGGTCTCTTCAACATTCACCTCTTTCAGGAGATCATGACAGAGTACCTGATGAAAGGAAAACCAGCAGCAACAACAAAATCAACGAAAACCCAATCCAAAGGAAAAGTACGCATCATAATTGACGATGAAGAGGATGAAGAAGGAAAAGAGGAAGAAGAAGAGATACAAGAAAGAAATTCTATTTTGGCGAGATTATTGAAGACAGTATTGGACATGATAGCAGAACAATTAGAAAAAGGAGAGGAAGTAGAACTAGACTTGAATGAGACAGAAGAATACGGTGAAGAAGGGGAGGAAGAGAAAGAAGAAAGTTTGTTTGACAACGACCAAGAAGATGATGGCGATGAAGGACTGCTGCCTCCTCCACAATTGGGAGATTTCCTGAGAACGTCATCGTCACCGATTTCCTCCCCGGCTTCTCTCTCTCCCGATTCTCTGCACGAAGACCAAGCTTCTCTCTTCCATGACGACAGTTTCGACGACTCAATGATTTTAAATCAAACTGAGGACACAACTCTTACTTCCTCCATTTGGCCTTCTTCATCATCTTCGAAGCCTTCAGCAACGATGCGCTCTTCTGTTCTGGCAACTCCGGCTTCCACCACCAAGCTTTACCCTTCGTTGAAAGCGTTGTCGGAGGAGAGAAGAAACTGGTTGAATGTATCACAAGCTGATAAAATTGCGGAGGAAGAAATGAAGCGGCGACAAATCGAGTTTCAGCAGGAGTTGGATCGTTTGGAAGAGGAGGAAGATGATGAGGAAGAAGAACTTGAGGAAGAAGAACTGGAAGAACAGTCCGGAGAAGAGGAATATGAAGAACAAGCGGAAGACGAACAAGCAGAAGAAGTAGAAGAAGAACCAAGCGAAGAGCAAGAAAAACAAGAACAAGAACAAGTGCAGGCAGAAGAAGAGTATGGAGAGGAGGTAGACGCGCAAGCCGCAGAAGAATTCAAAGAAGATGAACATGAGCAGAGTGTAGAGCAAGTGGAAGAAGAAGAAGAAAATGAAGAGGAAGAAGAGCAGGCACAACAAGAAGGCACAATGCTTGTGGAAAGTGACCAAAGCGAAGGCGAAGCAGAAGAAAAAGAACAGCTGGGGGAACAACTTGCTGAAGAAGAAATGCAAATTCTTTCATCCGAGGAAGAACACGAACAGGAAGAAGGACAAGCAGAAGCGGAAGCAGAAAGCAATGAGCAAGAAGAAGCAGACCGAGAGAGGGTAGACGAAGAGGTAGAGCAAGAAGAACAAGAGCAAACATACGAATCTGAACATGAAGAAGTAGAACAAGAGGGACACGCACAAGAAGTAGAAGAGCAAGAGCAAGAGGAGCAAGAGCAAGAGGAAGAGCAAGAGGACCAAGAGCAAGAGCAAGAGGAGCAAGAGCAAGAGCAAGAGCAAGAGCAAGAGCAAGAGCAAGAGCAAGAGCAAGAGCAAGAGCAAGAGCAAGAGCAAGAGCAAGAGCAAGAGCAAGAGCAAGAGCAAGAGCAAGAGCAAGAGAAAGTAGAAGAAGAGGTAGAGCAAGAAGAACAAGAGCAAACATACGAATCTGAACATGAAGAAGTGGAACAAGAGGGGAAAGCACAAGAAGTAGAACCAAAAGAGGAAGGAGTGCCACAAGAACAAGAGGATGACCAAGAAGAACAAGAAGTAGCACCAGAAGATGATCAAGATAAACATGCGGAAGAGGAACAGGGACGACAACAGGAACATAGAGAAGAACTAGAACAGGAACAAGAGGAAGCAGCAGAACCTCAACAAGAAGAAGAACAAGGAACAGAAGAACAAGAAATAGAACTAGAGGATGAGCACGATGCTGAAGAACAGAGCAAAGAAGCGGTAGGAAAGCAAGAAGGGCAAGAAGCAGATGACGGCGAAGGACAAGAAGAAGCAGAAGCAGAAGCAGAACAATTGCTGAAACAAGAAGAAGGTCCACAAGTACAAGAAGATGACCAAGAACAGGGACAGGAAATTGGAGAGCAAGGCGATCAAGCAGAAGGAGAAGTTCTACAAGAACAAGAAGATGATCAAGAACAGGAACTGGAAGAAGAACACGAGGCAGAGGAAGAAGACCAGGAACAGGAACAAGAAGCAGAACAACAGGGACAAGAAGAAGAACCAGAACCAGAGGACGAACCAGAGGAGGAAGCAGAACAAGAGGAGGAAGCAGAAGGAGACCGCTCCACAGAACAACCAGAAGAAGACGCATCAGAGCAAGATTCATACATAAATGAAGGAGATGACGATTCCATGCTCGCAGATGAAGAAGAAGCGGACGACGTATCCTTCGAAGAATGAAACCTTTTTCACTTTGATTGTTGTTCAGTTATTTCTCCTTCTCTCCTTTGTTCTGTTTTCTCCCTAATTCTTGGAGAGATAGTCGTCTGCGTTTTGGATCTCCGCGTAGGCAAAGCCAAGGGCTGCCAAGTAGGCCGCCTGCACGTCCTCCGCACGCACCACTTTGTCCTTGTACTGCACGTCGCGCGTGGCGCAAGCGTCCTCTATCAAAGTACACCTGTTTTTTTTTATATGCATTAAAAAAAAAGAGATGAGAAGAAATGCATATATCTCTTTTCTTGATGAGGACTTTTACGTACTTGTAGCCAAGATCTGCTGCTGCTCGCACAGTTCCATCAATGCACATGTGGCTCATCGCTCCACAAACCACCAAATTTTCCACCTATTGATTGATTTTTGTTGTTTGAGTGAGTGTGATTTATTTTTTTTTGAGTATCGAATCGTTGGAAAGCGTACGCCAGCTTCTTTGAGCTTAGCGTCGAGCTCAGTGCCGTTGAAGGAGCTGATCTGCTTCTTGGTGATGACCACGTCTCCCTCCTGCGGCTTCACCTTCTCGTGCAGCTCAGCGCCCTCGCTGCCGGGCAGCATGAAGCCCAGCTCAGGGGAGGCGGCCTCGTGGCGCACCAGGAAGCGGGGCAGGTTCTTCTGGCGGAAGGAGTGGAGGAGCTTGGCGGCGTTCTCGGTGGCCTGCTCCATGTTGTGCAGCGTCATCTTGCCGCCGGGGAAGTAGTCGTTCTGGATGTCCACCACCACCAACGCTGTCTTCTTGCTCTCCATTTTGCTTTTCGTCTTTCTTTTGCTTTCTTTTTTTTCAAACGTTTCATCGAATAGAAAATCAAAATGCTTTGTCGACATCAAAACATTTGATCTGAGGAGATTTTTCTACAATTTGATCATCCAACAGAAAATCTATAGTTCATGCTGATGTCATTGCATTATAATCCAATAAGAAATCAAATAATTATCGACAATTAATTTTGGCAACTTCCGAAATTGACCAACAAAGATAGAAGACAGGTTGTTGTTGGGTGGAGGTTTTGTTTTGTATTTTGTTCGACAAAAGGGAGACAAAATAAATTTGACAACAAGCTTTCTTTCGCGTTAGGTTTGGTGTTCTTTGTCTATTTTTTCTTTTTCTTTTTTTTTTCTTTTTTTTTCTTTTTTTTTGCTCTTCAACAAAAACAACACACCGATGGCAGGAGAAAGTTTTGACTTTGATATTCCAGCCGGAGGAAGCTTAGACGATGCGCCCCAGAAACCACAACGACAACAAACGGAAGAGGAGGAGCAGCTGGAGCAAGCGGTCGCCATCCTCCGCCGGGCAGAGCGAAACGCTCGTGAAAAGATCGAGGTGCTGACGCAGAAGCAGCAGATATGGAATGCCACTCAAACCCAGATCAACGCCAACCTCGAGGCCGCTCACCAAAAAGTACTTTTCATTTCTGTTCTTTTTCTTTGTTCTTTTCTTTTCTTTTTTTCAATTTTCATTTTTTATTTTCATTTTTGATTTACTTATCTGTTTAACATTATTTGTTTTTTTTTTAAGATAAGGCTGGATGTAGGCGGCAAACTCTTTGCCACGAGCAAGTCCACTCTTCTCACCTTCGAGAACACGTTCTTCCACGCGATGCTCGCCTCCGGCAAATGGCTTCCCGATAACCACCCCCAGGAGGACCCCTCTTCGCCTCCATCACCGCCGCTTTATTTCATCGACCGCAACCCAAAGCTCTTCTCCTTCGTCCTCGACTTTCTGCGCAGCTATAACGACGACTTTCAGCACCAGTATAGCGAGGAGGCAGAGGCGCTGCTGCCATCCAAACAACCGCAGCTGTTGGCTCTGAGGAGAGAGGCTGACTTTTACGGGCTTCAACCGTTAGTCCAACTCATCAACCACAAGCTCCACAAACAACGCCAGCGAGGAAAGCAAAGACGGAAGCAAAGAGGAGAAGGCCTCGCCACGAATTCTAGGTTGTTGCAGTTGGACGCGATGGAGCTTGGCCCGAACGTTGTGCTGAGCGGTGACCTTCGAACGGCAGTCAAGAGAGGAAACGCTCCTGGTCACGCGTCCATTCTGGCCAAACAGGGCTTCGTTTCGGGCCTTCATTCTTGGTTAGTTGCCATTCATCGTCTCGGCTCTTCTTCTTCTTCTTTGCAATCTTCCTCCTCTTCATTTCCATCTCCGTTCTCTTCTCCTTTTTCTTCTTCAACCTCTCTGCCTGCATCGCATTGGATTGCAGTTGGTGTTTGTCGCAAGGAACGACTGAGGAATAGAAGCAACAACTATGTTTCTGCTTTTGCTATCTCCAGCAAGAATCAACTCTGGAGAGCAGACAATGAACGAGAGGGACGACATAATGCAGGGAACGATTGGATCGATGGCGATGTGCTTCGAGTGACCCTTTCGTTGGAGCAAAGGCTGAACTTTGTGCGCATTGAGAACCTTCGGACAGGGCGTTCCGAACGAATCGAATGGAGAGATGACAATGATGAAGAAGAAAGGCTTTATTATCCCTATTTCAACCTGTATAACGTGGCCAGTTCCTTCTCCGTGCTGGACTATCGCTTCTACGAGGAGGATAACAGCAACGAAGAGACCGAAGATGAACACCACTGAAGAAAGAAGAACTATCCTTCTTTAGTTTAGTTTTTTTTTTGATGTTATTTTGCTATTTCTTTTTGAAGTTTTGTTTTTTTTTTCTCCCAGAATGAGTTTGGGAAAACCTTTTCCTCTTTCCGTCCAAAGGCCAAGGTTCAAAGCGGGTCTACTTCAGAGGAAGCAGCTTGCTGACGAATTGGTCCAGCGCTAGTTTCGTTTGGTGCCAGCAAAGATTTCTTATTGTTTGAACTTTGAAGCGCAGACAAGACAGCAGAGGCTATGCTTTGGGCCAGCTTGGGAGGTACCGCGTTACCTATTTGATGGATGAAAACAACCCAATGTGAGAATATGAATGAATGAATGTTGTTCCCCAAGGATTCAGACTGTTGCCAATCATCTCGCTTAGCGCAAACCTGTCTAAACTGGGAGGATTGAGCGCCCATGAAGCAGAAGGTCAAGGGAAAGGACTGCAACAGGGAGGCTTCCGTGACCGAAAGCCGACGAATGAAGGAAGGGACGGTTTCATTCTGGGCAGGGCCTTTGTTTTTTAAGAGCCGTAGGTGAAGCTGTTCGAACCAAGAGGGCTCTCCAGTTCGTAACGCTCTTTCGTCGAGGATAGGCGTTTTGTTGCCGCCCATGGAAGCTAGCAGCGTGTTGATGGGAGCGTGCATGTTGACTGGCCTTCCTCCGCCATTGAAAATGTGACCAGAATAGGGAGACCTCCGCAAGTCTGGCTACTTGGCCAAGGTTATTTTTGCTTTGCATGGGCCGAGGTTGGGTGAGGAGCCGGGAGGAGGAAGCTCTTTCAGCACGTCATATACAGTTGGGATAGAGGGGTCCAGAGGCGGGACCTCGGTGATGGGTTTCAAGTGGGAAGCCGTCCCGATGAAAAAGGCCCTCTCGCGAGATTGGGCAAATTTAAAGGAGAAGAACGGTTACGGTGTAGCCTAGCCCCTCGAACCTGTGCAACAAAGCACTGCGGAGCTCTGCCCAGCGTTTGTGAGTTGCCAGGGCCGTCACGTTCTCTTTTCGTTCTCTTAAAACTCAGCATGTAGTTTAAAAAAGCAAAACGTGAGGGATGGATGCAACGAATGCAGTACCCATGACGAAAACGGGTGGCCTAGGCTGCGCTGCCACACGAGCAAACTGCCACACCAAAAGGTTTCGCTCGTCGTGAACATCCATGTTGCCGCCTATGGAAAACCCTTGGCTGCTCACGTGGAGGTGTGCGCTTCTATAGCCAAGGACTAAGGCGTAGCACTTACCAAGGAGGGCCTCCTATCAGAACAGTGCAGGTTGCAGGCAGCTCTCCGCTACGAAGAGACGCGACATCGCGCCGAACGGCGTACCCGCCTATGTTTTTATGATAGGTTTTAACAGCGTCTGTGTCGTTGTCGACGGCATAAAGGATGTTGAAGCCAGCATTCACAAAGCCAAGGTCCAAGCCACCCGCTCCGCAAAACAAACTTACCACAGTGAGCTGTGTGACAAACCAGTTAACACGACATCGGAACAAACGCAAGGCGAGGAGAGGAAAAGAGGTTGCCTGCTCGTCCTGCACGACGTTGTCCCTCTTTGGTAGTTTAGACGGGAGAAAAGAAGGATCATCGGTTTGTTTTCTCTTGGATGCAGGGCGAAAGAACGAAGTCACGGTGGTTTGCATTATCTAAACCTCTTGACCTCGATACTTCTTTCGGATGTGGGCGGATAACGATGGATGTCGGCGGCAAAACGAAGCCTGTAATAGCAACGAAGAGACCAACGTTGTGATAACGCAACTGAAGAAAGAAGAACTATCCTTCTTTTTATAGCTTTTCAAAGTTTTGTTTTTTTTTTCCTTTCTCTTTTGCATTTGTTGAATACATACTTTCTTTATTGCTTTCAAGCATCGACATGCTTCGAAATGACAGTGGAGAGTCGGCTCACTTGGCGAGCTTTTCGTGAATGTCGCAGCCACACCACCACTGCCACGAATGCGACGCTCGCGACGGCCACCACAGGAACTACAACGCTCACCGCGATGACGACTGCATCCTCGTCATCGTCGGATGCTGCTTTACCGTTCTCCGATTCGTGCTCGTTGTTCAACAAGATAGAGATATCTTTGTGAAGTAAGAAAACCAATAAAAAAGCTGAAGAGAGAGAGAGAGGGAGAGAGAAAGAGAGAGAGAGAAAGAGAGAGAGAGAGAGAGAGAGAGAGAGAGAGAGAAGAAACAGCAACCACACGAGAAAAACAAAACAAACGAACCAGGATCATAACTCAACCGCTCTCCTCCAGAGAAGTGCAGCTCAAAGACGAACGCGTGGTCCGTTGCCTCAGTGTTAGAGGCATTCCAGACCATCTCTCCGTTTACCGGTTCGAAGCCCCATTCCGCCTCCTCCGCCACAAATGTGGAACCCACCGGCGGCTCCGTTACTGAGAATAAAGCCTTTTTAAAACGTTTTAGTAATAGAATGAAGGAAATACTGAATTAGAAGCACCTGAGATACTCGCACGCGGAAGAGGTCGTTCAACACGTCGATGAAGTAGGTGAGTTGGTGTTCGCTTGTGTCAGATGGAGAGATGGAAACAGGGAATGTTAGCACGGGATTCTGCGACAGGACCACCGGAACTATAGCATGAGATAACTCCAACTGGAGAGCTTATTAAGTCTGTTGTTATCCTTTCAATAGAAGACGGATAGCGACGAAGAAGAAGAAGAAGAAGAAGGAGAAGAAGAAGAAGAAGAAGAAGAAGAAGAAGAAGAATAAGAACAAGAAGAACAAGAAGTACAAGAAGTACGAAACAGCAGCACAAGAAGGAGAAGAACATCAAAAAACTTACTTTCAACTTAATGTTAGCAGAGTAAATAGGTATATGGGAAAAGAGTATGTATTGTAGTCTGTAACTGTAGAGATAAACATAAAGATAGTGTTGGTATAAAAAGGATTGGTATCGTGGTCCTTATGGTGGTTTCGTGTTATCGTGTTCGTGTTCGTTCCTTCCTTATGTGGGGTAATGAGATGAGGGGTCACTCAATTAACACTCCCACTTGATCCCGATTCTCTTGTCTCATTCCGATGTCCGTGATTAGTTTGACGTGTTTGTCTCGCGGTAGGGGTTTGGTCAGAACATCGGCGGGCATCTCGTCGCTGGCCATGTACTCCAGCTTGATGGTACCCTTCTTGGTTTCTTCCCTGATCTTGTGGTGTCGAATGTCGATGTGCTTTGTTCTGGAGTGGTTTCCTGGGTTCTTGGACAGTTCGATACATCCAATGTTGTCCTCGTAGATGATGGTAGGTCCCTCTTGGGTTTCTCCGATATCGTCTAGCAGTCTTCTTAACCAGATAGCTTCTTTGGTTGCTTCGGTGATACTCATATATTCGGCTTCGGTTGTAGATAGCGCGACGGTCTTCTGTTTTCTCGATTGCCATGATATTGGTCCTCCGCAGAATTTGAAGACATATCCCGTGGTCGATCTTCTTGAGTCGATGTTGTTGGCGTAGTCGGCGTCGGCGTATCCAATAAGTTTCGAAGCGTTAGCGTCGTTGGTGTCGAAGGTGATACCGTGGTTTCTTGTTCCGTTGAGGTAGCGAAAGATTCTTTTTAGGGCTTTCCAGTGTTCCACTTTGGGGTCAGCTGTGAATCTAGCGAGCTCGTTAACGGCAAATGCTATGTCGGGTCTGGTTCCGGTGGCTGCGTACATTAAGCTTCCGATTGCGTTTCGGTAAGGAACCTTGGGGTCGAGCTTCCTCGAATTGCTATACTTCGTTAGCTTTACTCCCACTTGCGTTGGGGTGTCGATTGGCCTGCTTTTGTGCATGTTGTACTTCTCGAGCATATTGCTGATGTAGGTAGGTTGGAGTAGTGTTGTGCGTCGGTTCTGTCGGTCGCGTTTGATCTGGATTCCGAGGATGAATTGGGCTGGTCCCAAGTCCTTCACGTCGTAGTGTGACTTCAAGTCGTTCTTGAACTTGTTGATGTTCTCGGTTGTTCCCGCGATCAGTAGGTCGTCAACGTACAGTCCGATGATGATGATGTTGTTGTTCTCCCATTTGAAGTAGATGCAGCAGTCGGCTGATGCTTTTTCGAAGCCAAGGTCAACGAGAGTGCTATCAAATTCTCCGTTCCACTCTCTTGCTCCTTGCTTCGTGCCGTATAGTCCCTTTTCTAAGAGGCAGACGTCGTCGGGATGCTCGGGGTCGACGAATCCTACAGGTTGCTCCATGTAGATGACTTCTTTCATGGTAGCGTTGAGGAATGCTGTGACAATATCCAACTGGTGGAGTTCTAGGTCGTAGAATGTCGCAAAGGCTATGATGATTCTAATCGATGTCATTCGAACGACTGGTGCATAGACTTCGAAGTAGTCGACTCCTTTCACTTGAGTGAAGCCTTTGGCAACGAGTCGGGCCTTGTATCGTTCGATCTCGCCGTGGGCATTCCGCTTAATTCTGAATGTCCATTTGTTCTTGACGATGGTTCTCTCTCTTCCGGGTCGTTTAACGAGTCGCCAAGTTTTGTTCTTCGTCAGAGCTTCGAACTCTTCTGACATCGCCTTAAGCCACTTCTCTCGATCTGGTCCGTTGATTGCTTCTTCGTAGGTTTTTGGTTCCCCGATGATTGCTGCGATCAGCGCGTAGGTGACCAGGTTGGCACTCTTCTTCTTGGGATCCTCTTCGATGAGTCGCGAGGTTATCGTGATAGCTCGTTTCCCGTCTGCTCGTGGCTTTTTGAGGAATGAAAATGCAGGGTTGGTTGTCTTCTTATCGATGATGGCTTTGCCGTTTCCGTCGCTGCTGTTGATAGGTTGCTTGCCTTTGGTTTCGCCTGCGTTCTCATCAGCCTTAGTTTCGCTGTCTTCGCCTTCCTCCTCTTCATCTTCGCTTGAGTCAGAGTCCTCTTTGTCGCTTAGGTCTGAAGTTTGCATCCTCTTCGGTTGCTCAGGCTTGTTTTTGATGGAGGTGAGTTTTTCTTTCTCGTCGTCCATTGTGCTCCGTTCAGGTTGGATGAACTTTATGTTGCGTGAAAGAGTAATTCTCTTTGTCTTTGGGTTGTAGAGGGTATGTGCCTTAGACGTTTCGCTGGGTCCAAGGTAGATGAGCTCCTTCGCTTTGGCATCTAGTTTCTTTCGGTCGTTACTGGGTATGAGCGTCCACGCTCTGCTTCCAAAGATTTGGATGTGTCGGAGAGACGGTTTCTTTCCAGTCCAAGCTTCTTCTGGCGTCATTCCGTTGACTGCGCTGGTGCCGGTGCGGTTCGTGATGTAGTTCGCCATGTTGATGGCTGGCCCCCAATATTTCTCGTCCAGGTCAGCGTGTTGAAGCATACATCGTGCTTTCTCCATAAGCGTCCTGTTCTTTTTTTCAGCGACTCCGTTCTGCTCCGGTGTATGGGGTGCAGACGTTTGGGTTTGTATACCGTTCTTGTGTAGGTGGTTTCTGAAGTTTTTGCTAATGTATTCGCCGCCGTTGTCGCTTCGTAGTGCCTTGATCCTTTTGCCGCTTTGGTTGGTGGCCAAAGCTTCGAATTCTTGGAATCGTTCCAGTGCACCGTCCTTCGTGGCCAGTCCGTAGACCCAGGTTCGTCTGGTCAGGTCGTCCGTGAAGGTAATGAAGTATCTGGACCCTCCGATGGAGGTCTGCATTGGTCCGCATATGTCCGTGTGCACTAATTCGAGCTTCTCTGTGGCTCGAGTGGCTGGTTCTGTACTAACGGGGTTTCGGGATTGCTTGCCCTTGAGGCAGGCAGTACACGGTGCGAGGGTTGCGCCGCTGGGTATATCAATTCCGTTCGTGATCTTCGGTAGTTCCTTCAGCTTTTCAATGCTGATGTGGCCCAAACGTTTGTGCCATTCGTCCACTGCGGTATTAGCGTGCTCTTTTCGCGGCTCTGGTTTGCCTTGGAGGTGGTATAGTCCGTCTTCCTCCAATATTCCGATACCGATGACCATTCCGTCCTGTTTGAGTCTGGTGACTCCGCCGGATGAGGAAATGGTTATTCCTCTTCGGTCCAGGGTCGTCGTGGATATTAGCGTTTTGTCGAATCCGTCGACGTAGAGTACATCTTGGAAAACACACGTTTCGTGTCCGTACTTTGTCTCTGTTATATAACGTAGGTTACCAGCTTCCGTGGCGGTTATCTTTTCGCCGTTTGCAAAGTAGACCTTGGTTGGTTTTGTTGGCTTACAGTCCGTTAGCAGGCCTTTGTTACCCGTCATGTGGCAGGATGCTCCGGAGTCCAAGATTATGTCTCCGGTTGGTGATCCTCCTTTGAGCGACACGTTCATCATTCGCTCTCCTTTCTTTTTCTTACTACCGTTCTGACTGCGGCAGTTCTTCGCTATGTGTCCAAATCCATGGCACTTGTAGCACTCGATATCTTTATCTTTCTTCTCTCGGCGACCGTGGTCCTTTCTGTTTCCACGTTGTCTATGGCGTCCGTACATGATTGATTCGCCTTTGCCGTCGAACTTGCTTTTCTTTCGGGCAGCTTCGAGTCTAAGTTTGTCCAATATCTCCTCGTAGGTGCTGCTGTCCTTCAAGGATAGCGTTAGCGAAGAAGAGAC
Organism: Balamuthia mandrillaris; assembly: GCA_031835245.1. NCBI lineage: Eukaryota > Discosea > Longamoebia > Balamuthiidae > Balamuthia > Balamuthia mandrillaris. The sequence continues at coordinate 87,511 of JAVKOQ010000093.1, read as the reverse complement.
GTGCTCCAGGCTTTCTGGTAAGCTGTTTAGGAGGTAGTGGATCTTTTCGTCCTCAGGTATCGAAGCGTTGCTGAAGATTAGGTCCGCCTCGCCGATCAAGCTGTCGAACTTATCGAGGTGTTTGTCGAGGTCCTGATTGTCCCTCATTTTCGTAGCAAGTTTGGTGCGGAGCTCGGTCCTTCTAGTGGCGTCGGCCTTGTCGTATTTCTCGCAAAGCCTATCCCACTGTTCTTTCGCGCTTTCAAGGTTCGTCACCCGTCTCAAGAGTGGTAGGGTGAGACAGCTACAGATCAAACCGCTGGCTATGGCGTCGTTCGCCGGATTAAACTCGATGTCTTCCTGCTTTTTGCTGCTGCTGGCTCCTATGGTTATCGTTCCGTCGACGTAGCCCCATACGCCCTTGCTCTTCAAGAGCGTTCTCATCTGGCATTTCCAATCCTGGAATCCATGTCCGTCGAACGGTTTGATTTTCAGCTTGCCCATCGTGCAGTGTGTTTGAAGGAGATTGTGAGTGTAGCGGTTTTAGTTTGACTGTGGGCCCATAACCTGTTAGCAGAGTAAATAGGTATATGGGAAAAGAGTATGTATTGTAGTCTGTAACTGTAGAGATAAACATAAAGATAGTGTTGGTATAAAAAGGATTGGTATCGTGGTCCTTATGGTGGTTTCGTGTTATCGTGTTCGTGTTCGTTCCTTCCTTATGTGGGGTAATGAGATGAGGGGTCACTCAATTAACACTTAAAACGCATCTGAAAGAACGAATCGCCAAGCTGGCTGTCTTCGTTGAGGTCTTCGTTGAGGTCTGCGATGGTTTGAGAAGTATAATTGTACACATCAAAACTTATCTTCAACGAGTCTCCTTCCACTCGCATTCGCCTTTCTGTCCCTGCTTTATTTCTTTTGCATTTGTTAGAGCCAAACGTGCTGTTTTCTTTTCTCCAAAAGCAAGTACGGACCTAGAAGTAACGTCCTTTGCTTCAGGCACATATTCAAAAGTGCCAACGAACAACGAGGCCGCGTCTCCCAGCCCTGGCAACGAAAACCTCACCAGGTTCGCCGCGCTCGTGTCAAACTGCCACTTTGCAGGGACCAAAAGGTCGGTTACGTGTTGTCCTTCCTCGGAGCAGTTTCCAAGCACCCCCTCCAAACGGAATATGTGGAAAAAGCTGAAGGTCGGGAGGAGGGTGGAGCATCGGAGTTCTCGAAACTGCAGCAGAGAAAGAGCGGCCCAGTAGGCTTCCACCACTCGACCATGTTTGTCTTTAGGAAAGGCAAACACGGTCGGAGAGACGTTGTTGACGAAGCGGAGCTGCGACTTCACTCCTGTTTTGTTGTGTTAAGCGGTGTATAAATGAACATCAAGAGTAAGAGAAGGACGACCTTCAAAAACGGTGATGGAGTCATCAACGGAGGGCACGGCCAAAGGTTGGACCTGTTGGCAGACAGAAAGTACACATAGGAGAAACGCGAGGGAGCTCCAACGTGGAAACAACATCGTTCTTTGGGAACAACAACCTTTACAAAAAGTGCGGAGAGGTGTCCGTAACGTAGGCCAAGCGGAACAGTTGCTCCACAATTAGGGCATTACAGACGTTTATTGTCCGGTGGCTGTTATCGAGAGAGGTCTAGAGTCGTTTTCTCTTTTTGGGTGGTTCCGTTGGCTTGTCTTCTGTCTCTATTCTTCTCGCTCCCTCTCCGTCTTCGCCCTGTCCTTGTTCTTCTTCTTCTTCGTCCGAAGAGCCACAAGTAGAATTACCTCTATTGATGCTGCAGCTCAAGCAGATGTTCCCTTCACATCGTGAGCACTCGTTCCACTCGTCCGCATGGCAGTGCATCGCTGCGTCGCACACCACACAATAAGGCACACAGCGCTTGCAAAAAGGCTCACCACAATATTCGCAATACGGCGTGCAGTCGCTTGACGAGCACACATCCTTTCTGCAAAAGGTACAACGCAAGCGGTCCCATTTCTTCTCCGCCACTTCCAACACTTCGCCTTTGCCGCAATGCACACAACAAAACACTTTGGCTTTTACAAAGCGTTCCATTAAGTCCTTCTTCTTACCGGTCTGGTCCTCCTTGCCATGTGAGTCAACTAGCAGTTGTTCCCACTCCTTCGGTGCTTCTCTTTGCCATAAAGCCTTCCACATGCGGTCAGAGCTGCACAGGTGGTACAGGTCACGGCAGACGAGCAACAGTCGGCCGACAGTGAAGACATCGGCGTGGTGAGTCAACATTCCAAACCACACTTCGGGAGGAAGTTCAAGGGACCACCCGCCGAGGGATTGTTGGATGGGAGTGCGTTGCGCCCGCTGAAGGGCTTTTGCTTCTTTTCTTAGTCTTGGCAGCTCCGTTTCTGAGCAGGAAATGCAGTAGCCTTGGCAAACTGGATTGGAATAGGCCCCGCAACCTTCGGACATGCAGAACACGTCAGGATCTTCACAGTCGGGGTCATTGGTATGGCAAGACATGGCGGAACTGGTTTTGTTTCTCTCCGTCCAAGTTTATAGTTATTAATTGCCCTTTCCTGTTACCACGCACACAGCTTTAGTGCGGAGTGGCTTTGGCTCAGTGATACTCAACCAGGAGGAAACTTTGGCGGAATGCTCCCACGAGGTTAGTTTTGCTTTTTTACTTTTATTTTATTTTCTGATATTTCACTTTAACTCAAAACACTACAGCCACTTTAAAATCGTTTTCTCTTGGTGGGACGTTCCTGCGCTTTGACTTCTTCTGCTTCCTCCTCCTCTCTTTCTTCTTCTTCTGCTCCTGTTTCTTCGTCTTCGTCTGCTTCTTCTTCGTCTTCTTCGTTGTCCTTTTCCTCTTCAGCAGAACATTCACCGCAAGTGGAATTGCCGCTGGAGTTGCATGTCATGCAAATATCAGCCCCACATCCCGGACAGGAAGTCCAGTCGTCCGCATGACAGTGCATGGCTTCCCCGCAGAGCTCACAAGTGGTTCCACACTTCTCGCAAACGGCCTCACCGCAATAGTGGCAATTAGCCACGCATCTGCCACACACTTCCTTTCGGCAGATGTCGCAGTGCAGCACGTCGCATTCCTTCTCCAGCTGTGGCAGCACCTTGCATTTGTCACAGCTGACGCAACGGAAGACTTTAGTTTTGACAAAGTGCTTCATCAAGTCCTTCTTCGTCCGGCGAAGTTCGTCCTCTCCACGCTTGATCAGTTTCTTCCACTCCTCGGGAGCCTCTCGTTGCCATATTGCCTTCCACATGTCGAAAGAGCTGCACAGATGATACAAGTCGCGACAGACGAGCAACAGCTGTCCTACAGCGATGGGGTGAGCATGGCTCGAAAGCATGTTGAACCACACCTCGGGGGGAAGCTCCAGGGACCAACCATTGGGAGATTGTTGGATGGTAACGCGTTGCGCCCGTTGGCGAGCTTTTCGTTCTTGAAGCTTGGGCAGTTGCTTCTTGGCGCAGGAAGAGCAGTAGCCTTTGCAGCCTGGGTTCGGATAGAAATAACAACCTTTTGTCTTACAGTGCGCCATGACAGGGTGGCCGGTAACAAGTCGTATTGCAATAGAGCCTATAGTATTGCCCCTTTCTTTTTTTTTTTTGTTTGATTGGAAATTTGCAAAAAAGTTCCTCGAAATAAATAAATGCTAAGAAAAATTTAGAGAGAAACTTGGTTCGTGGGATGGTTTTTATTGTTGTTCGTTAGACATTGAAATCCCAAATGCAAAGTTCTTGAAAACCGGCAATCTGCAATAACGGAAAAGAAGTTTACGAGGAGAACAACACAGAGACAGAGAGATAACGAGAGTGAGGAAACGAGAGAGAAGAGAGAGTACAGAGAGATAACACGCGAGAGAGAGAGAGAGAGAGAGAGAGAGAGAGAGAGAGATGGAGAGAGAGAGTAAGAGGGAGAGAGAGTAAGAGGGAGAGAGAGTAAGAGGGAGAGAGAGGGAGAGAGAGATTTACCAATTTCTCTGGACTGAATTGTAAACACCAAACTCCATCGCCGACTCCCTCTTGGATGCTGGTGATGCAATTGCCATCAAAGTCCCATCTAATGCAAACATGAAACATTAGCGTCATAAAAACAAGCCCAACAGCAAAAAAAAAAAAAAGCAAAAACAAACGTACAGTCGAATCGTTTGATCTCTGCTGCCAGAAACGATTTTCTTTTCGTCAAACTATAAAAATCACACCAACGTTTAGCAAGTAGAAATAAGAAGCAAAACAACGACAGAAGAAAAGGAAAAAAGAAAAAGAGAGAAAGATTGGACAACAAGAAGAAAATCATTTGCCTGTAAACACATGACATCGTCAGTGTGACCATGCATTGTAATCCGCAGCTCTTGCGTTCTCAGGTCCCAAAGACGAAGCGTGTTATCAGCAGAACCAGAAACAATCTTGTCCTCGTCAAACTGAATGTAGTCTACCAAATCGGTGTGTCCTTTCAGGACACTGACGCACTTGAAGGAGCGCATGTCCCAAATGCGTATCGTGTGATCCTCTGAACATGTCACCAGCTCGTTTCCGTCAAACTGAACACAAAGAACTGATTTCAAAATCAAAAATCAGAAAACGAAACAAAGACAATAAATGAGAACTAGAGAAAGAGAAGCGAATGTTGCAGCATAAAAAAGCATGAACATAAGAGCAGTTTAACGAATGCTCAGCTGTGATAAGAATATGTTGCTGCTAATTTCATTGTAATCCGATCTGGAACAAGAGCTTCATTTGAAAACAACACAATGGTGTGTTGTGCTCGGCAAACTTTTGTTTTTTGCACGGATAAAACCAGGGGGAGGGAGAGAGAGAGAGAGAGAGAGAAGAGGTAGGAACAAAGAAAAAGAGAAGCAGAGAAGCAGACTACAAGAGAATGAACGAACGAGGGATACCAAAGGAAAGATAGAAAGAGAGGAAAGAAAAAAGGAACGAGAAAGGAGTAGTCAAATACCCGCGCCTTGATGATCAGTTAAGATGTGTTGGCAGGTACCGGTGTTGACGTCCCAAACCCGTATTGTGTTGTCTCCGGATCCGCTGATTGCTATATTTTCCCTAAACTGTACAGTCCGTACCCAATCTCTATGTCCCCAAAATGTTTGCTGCAATCGCACAAACAGAGAGTTGGTGAGAAATAGAGAGAGAAAGAGTAACAATAAGAAAGTACCAAAAGACAATCAGCAGCTTTCTTGTAGGAGAGACTAATATCGTCTTCTTCTGTTACGTTGCTTTGTTGTCCATTTGTATGTGTTGGTGATGTTATGCCAGGATGTCCATTTTGAAGCGGTGCTTCGCTTTCTTCTCCTTCTCTTTTCCTCTTTTTGGCTATTCGGTTATTTCTACCTTCTTCTTCTGATGGTGGTTGATTATCTTCTTTTGTTCTCTCTTCCTCCTCTTCTTCCTTGCAATGCCGTTGTTGTGAATCTTCGCCTACAAACCCGTTTGTGCGGATATTTTTGTTCAGATAATACGATTCATCATCCAATACCGAGAGATTCCACAACTTGATAGTGTGGTCATCACTGCTTGTTATAAGTCGGTCATGTTCATCAAACTGTAGGCATAGTACACAATCTCTGAAACAAGAAGAATTGAAATTTTTGAATTAGTTACTATCTTTCCAGAGAGAGAGAGAGAGAGAGAGAGAGAGAGAGAGAGAGAGCAAGCGGGTGGCGTACGTATGACCACGAATAGTATGAAGACATTTCATGCCCGAAAGAGACCATATTTTAATGGTTTCATCAACGGAACACGTGATTATCTTTCTCTCATCAAACTGAAGGTATTCTATACCACCTAAATGCATGTTTATACGTTAGACTAACCAGAGAGAGAGAGAGAGAGAGAGAGAGAGAAGAGAGAAGAGAGAAAGGTTGAGACGGGAAAACAACCAGAATGTCCAGCTAAACAGCCACGTTTATAACGCTGTTGAGTCCAATTGTGGTTGATCTTTGTACGGCGAGCAAACTTATTTTTCCAACTGGTGCGGCAGCGCTTGGATGTTGCTGAAGAAAAAGAGTAGGGCGCCACTTGCTCCAATGTATCTCGTTGAGCTAAAAACGGAAATCGCTGAACATAAAGAGTTGGTCAAAAAAATAAGAAGAGAGAGTAAAGAAGAGAGGAGAGTAGAGTGCAGAGAGAGCAAATGTACAGGTAATGGTTTAACATGGTAGTACGAAAGGTACAATCTTCTCCAGAGGCTGTCATCAGCAACCAGATGAAAAAGCTTTTTGTTGACAAAAGAGAGATTCAGCACGTCTCTCACGTCGGTAAGATAAGAGGCAATGTGCAAAGAAAGTTCGTCCGGCAAAATACTAATTGTTTAAGTTGTGAAGATAAGAAAGAAAGAAAGAAAGAAAGAAAGAAAGAAAGAAAGAAAGAAAGAAAGAAAGAAAGAAAGAAAGAAAGAAAGAAAGAAAGAAACAACAAAGAAAGTAAAGATAAGAAAGAAAGAACCACTAACAAGAACCAAGGAAGGAATAGCCGGAGGGTACGACAGAAGAAAACTAAGAATGAAGAGAGAAGCAGAGAAGCAGAGAAGCAGAGAAGAATGAAGCAAAAAGAAAGGAAGAAAGAAGAAAGAAGGAAGACGAAAAAAGAAGCAAAGCAGCAAAGAGGAAAGAAGATAGAATAACAAGAGGAAGAACAAGAAAAACCAGAAGAACAAGAACGGTATACCTGAAGTAGCCACCAGGGCCAGTGTTATTTGCCAACGGCAAGCGATGCGCTTTCTATATTCATTCATTTTTGCTGTCAACTGGCCAACTCGCTCAAAAACAAACAAACACCACTGCACACACTCACACTCACACTCTCTCACAAACCATAAGGAAGCAACAACACAACCAAAAAAAAAGGAGAGAAGGGGGGGAGAGGGATCTTCACCAAGAAGCGGTAAAACTCGGCGACATGCGCGATGCGCTCGCACAGCCGCCGGGTGGCCTCCCTGCACTGCTCCAGCTCGGCGGAGAGGTAGCTGCCCACGAGGTCCTCCCGGGGCTGGTTCCGAGGGCCGAACAGCAGCAGCTCCGACAGCAGGTCGGCCGAGCGACTAAAGTCCCTCGCTTTGGCGCGGGCATAGTCCAGCGCCTTCTCTGGCTCCTCTTCTGGGAGCGTTGTCGATTCGTCGCAGTCGATGATTGGCTTCTTTTCTTTTGGTTGTTGTTCTTCTTCTTCTTGGCGGCGGTGGTGATGGTGGTCGTGGTCGTGGTCGTCTTCGTTGGCTTTGGTGTTGGTGGTGTTAGAGGAGCGGTGGTGGGCTTCAGGAGGAGGAGGAGGAGGAGGAACAGCAGCAACTGTTATTCGCTTCGTGCTCCGCATCTGATCTTATCCACTTTTCTCTTTCTTTATTTTTTTTATTTATTTGTGCTCTTATTGTGCTCTTTTTGTGTTTCAAAACAGCAGAAACTGACCACATATCTTTGAACACTGCACAAAATTTGGACAAACACTCAACAAATGTTGCAGCACGTTGTATTTTTTCATGTCGTCATGATTAGAAACGTGAAGCGTGAAAAAAACAGAAAAGAAAAGACACGAAGCAAACAGCTATGGGAGCCTTTTGTTGCTCAGGCTTCTGCGATGACGGCAGCCCTTCCTCTGGGGGCGGGGGTGGGCATGGCAGAAAAAACACCTCCCAACGCAAACGCATCAACGAGGAGGCCGACCGGATTTATCGCTGGTACAACGGCGGCGCCAATGCAGAAGAGGCACAACAGGAGGCCGCTCCGTTACTCCCCACTTCCTCCACTTCTTCTTCTTCTTCTTCTTCCACTTTCGTTCCAGCCCCTCCTTTGTTCTCTCCTCCGCAACCTCCCACTTCTGCTACCCCCTCTTCCTCCCATTCAAGCAACGAACAGACTAAAGTCAAGCCTCCCATTATTCTTTCTAAAACGAATGCTCCTCCTCCTCTTCCTCCGAAGCATCAGCCAGCTTCCACCTCTTCCTCTCGACCGCCACAACCACCCAAACGAATCACGAGGGAGTTCCCCACCTCCGCCTCCGCCTCGCGCCCCATCTCCACCTTTCGCCCCGCCGACGCCGGCGCCCACCCTCCCCTCATCCGCTACCAGGCCCCGCCCACCCCGCCCTCGCGGGAGAGCATGATCCCCTCCCCTTCCTCCGAGATGGCCCTGCCCCCGCAGGAACGCTCCCGACGGTCCGTGCGCTTCGTGCAGGTCCTGCCGCCTCCCCCTCCCTCCGCCGCTCTCTTGGCCAGCAGACAACAGCCTTCTGCTCCTGGAATTCATTCTTCTCATGCTTTGCATTCTTCTCGTGATCCTCATGCTTTGCATTCTTCTCATGCTTCTCGTGATCCTCATGCTTCGCGTTCTTCTCATGCTCCTCATTCTTCTCAAGTTTCGCATTCTTCTAACGCTCCGTCTTCTTTCTACACTTCGCAAACTTCTTCGCAAGAACAAACGCAAAACAATGAGGAGCGATTCACAACTTCTTGATGAAGCCTCCGTCTCACTTCCTTGTTTTTTGTTTTAAATTTTTCTTGTTCTTTGTTTATTTAAGTTGCATGTAATGACATAACTTTTCTTCTTTGGTGGCCTTTCTTTCTTTCTTTCTTTTTTTTCTCCCTCCGAAACTGCAAGGAAGAGAAGAGTCTAGATTCGCTCGAGAGGAGGCCAAAGCTTAAAGGCGCTGCGATAAAGACGTGCGGCTTCCTCAGCTCTACGGTCTGTCTCCAAATCCTCTGCTTGTTCCAACATTCGCAATGCCTCTTGTTCCTTTGTATTCACAATTATTAGAAAGAGAACAGGTAGACAAACGAAAGTGAAAAGACTAAGGCAAAGCGGAGAGAGGAAGGACGAGAAGAGCCCAGAAGGAGAAAAGAGAAGAGAAGAGGAGTGCAAACCTTTGGATCAATGTCCACAGAGGATGGATCACGGGAGAAGAGGATGTCGGACCTCATGATGTACTTTTGGTTGGAGAGCACTTGCCCTCCTTCATGCAGAATGCGGTGGTTGAACACTAACGCCATGCCTGGCTCTGGTTTGAGCTTTTGGAGTATGTTGTGTTCCTATGGTTTTGGTTTTTTTTAAATTCGAGCAGATGAACGAGGGTAAGGGAAGAGAACGAGGAACGTGAGAAGAGCTGAGAAGCAACGCCACAACAAGCAAGGTGCTAGGGAGAAGAAAGAAAAAAGAAGCAAGAAGAATAAAGAAAGAAAGAAGCAAGAAGGAAGAAAATAGAAGGGAAGGATGTATTACTTGAGCTCTGTAGATGCCGGTTTCATCTTTGTAAAGTTCTTGTCCTTCTTTGACAAAGTTTGTGGTTCCGCCTGGTTGCGTTGCGATCAGAACAAACCGAAAGAAAGAAACCAAGACAGAGCGAAAGATTGTACCTTCAAAGTCTCCGTTGAGATACAACATGAAGGTCTTCATGGAGCGCTCGTGGAAGCTACGGATAAATGTGCCGTCAAAGTGAGGAGCTTTATAAGAGAAGAGAAGAGAAGAGAAGAGAAGAGAAGAGAAGAGAAGAGAAGAGAAGAGAAGAGAAGAGAAGAGAAGAGAAGAGAAGAGAAGAGAAGAGAAGAGAAGAGAAGAGAAGAGAAGAGAAGAGAAGAGAAGAGAAGAGAAGAGAAGAGAAGAGAAGAGAAGAGAAGAGAAGAGAAGAGAAGAGAAGAGAAGAGAAGAGAAGAGAAGAGAAGAAGAAGAGAAGAGAAGAGAAGAGAAGAGAAGAGAAGAGAAGAGAAGAGAAGAGAAGAGAAGAGAAGAGAAGAGAAGAGAAGAGAAGAGAGAAGAGAAGAGAAGAGAAGAGAAGAGAAGAGAAGAGAAGAGAAGAGAAGAGAAGAGAAGAGAAGAGAAGAGAAGAGAAGAGAAGAGAAGAGAAGAGAAGAGAAGAGAAGAGAAAGAAGAAGAAGAAGAATAGGAAAAGGAGAGCAAGAAGAGTTAGAACAGAGAAGAAGTGAAATATAGGTGTAGGTTGTACCAAAGTGTCCTCCAGGCTTGTATCGGCATAGCCTCCAACACTCGTTCAGTTGATGAGCTTTCCAGTGTCCCTCCAACCTATACGCTTTGCCGACACTGCATTTGGCTTTGTTGGTTTTTTTTTGTTGTCTCAGAGACACCATGGAGAAGACAGGAATGAAGAGAGAGAGAGAGAGAGAGAGAGAGAGAGAGAGAGAGAGAGAACAGAGAAGAGAGAGCAGAGAGGGAGAAGAGAGCGATAAGACCGAAAGGAAACGTAAAAAAGAAAGGAGGAGAGGATAGCAGGACAGAGCAGAGAAGTGGAGACGAGACAGATAAGAAGAAACTACAAAGAAAGAAGAGAGCAGAAAGCAAAAGCAAAGCCCTCAACGAACCTTTCTTTGGCTCCACGTCGATATCGAAGATGAAGTCCTTGATCCTCTCCCAAATGAGGCGGGAGGTGGCCTCCGAGTTGGCCACCACCCGGTCGGTGTTCCTGTAGTTGGTGTCGTAGCCGCAGTTCTCCAGCCCCAACGCCTCCGCCCGCTCGATGTAATAGCTGCATTCCGAGGGGGAGAGGACGTTGTAGAGCACGAAGCCGCTCTCGTAGGGGTCTTCGCTGTCGGTAGCGGCGGAAGGGGCAGAGCTGCGAGAAGAAGGGTGTTCTTCCCCTTCGTCGTTGGGAGCAAACAGGTAAACCTTTCGGATGGGTTTCAGGTCATCTGCAGCTGTAGTATTTTGAAAACGTTACAAAATAAAAAAAAAAGTGAACAAGAGAGAACAGTTTTAACTGAGAAGAGGCTCGAAGGTGAGGTCGGTGTCCTCGTAGGCCTTTTGTTGTTCGCCTTGTGGCACGGATGGGGTGAACCTCTCCTCTTCCATTTTGTTTTTTGTTATGTTTTGCTATATTGTTTATTATATTATATTATATTACTATTTTATATTATTTTTTTTATAATTTTTTTTTTTTTTGGTTGAAAGCTTCTTTCTCACGTTTTTCTCAGAACAAAGAATAAAAAATAAATCTGTGAAGGAAACGAAAAAAAAAAAAAACAAGTCATGCAACGAAAGATATAGTGGATAACAAAACGGATTTCGTTTTATTGAATAAAAAAAGAGACTTTTTTTAAACAAAGAAAATAATAATAATAATAATAATGATAATAATAATAAAAAAGAATGTCTAAATGCACAAACAATAATTTTAAAAAAAAGTCTCTCTCACTGTGCTAAAAACCAAAAAGAAAAAAAAAGAAGAAAGCATCACCAACACACAAACAAAAGCATCTGCTCTTTCATGATGATGATGATGAAAAATAGTTTAGCCACTTAGAACCAGAAAGGTCCGACGGAGGAGGCAGCGCTCTCCTCGTCACCGGTGTTGTAGGCAACAACGTCGCTGCCGGTGTTGTAGGCATCACCGTCGTAGGCCACGTCGCCGCCGCCGTACTCCACGTCGCCGCCGTCGTAGGAGACGTCGCCTCCGTCGTAGGCCACATCGCTGCCGTCGTAGGAGACATCACCATCTCCGTAGGTCACGTCACCACCATCATATTCAACATCACCGCCATCGTAGACAACGTCGCCTCCGTCATAGGAAACATCACCATCTCCGTAGGTCACGTCACCGCCATCGTAGGAGACGTCGCCACCATCGTAAGACACATCACCACCATCGTAGGAGACGTCGCCACCGTCGTAGGTAACGTCCTCACCGTCATAAGTCACATCACCGCCGCCATAGGCAACATCATCACCACCGTCATAGGAGACATCACCGCCATCGTAGGTCACGTCGCCACCATCATAAGAAACATCTCCGCCGTCATAGGAGACGTCGCCACCATCGTAAGAGACATCACCACCATCGTAGGAGACATCCCCGCCATCGTAAGACACATCACCGCCATCATAGGTCACGTCACCACCGTCGTAGGAGACGTCGCCACCATCGTAGGTCACGTCCTCACCGTCGTAAGTCACATCACCACCGTCATAGGCAACATCATCTCCACCATCGTAAGAGACATCACCTCCATCATAGGTCACGTCGCCACCATCGTAAGAGACATCGCCGCCGTCGTAGGAAACATCACCACCATCGTAGGAGACATCACCACCGTCGTAAGACACATCACCACCGTCGTAGGAGACATCTCCACCATCGTAGGTCACGTCGCTGCCGTCATAAGCAACATCTCCTCCATCATAGGCTACATCTCCACCGTCGTAAGAGACATCACCGCCGTCATAAGACACATCACCGTCGTAGGACACATCACCACCGTCATAAGAAACATCCCCGCCGTCGTAGGACACATCTCCCCCGTCGTAGGTCACATCGTCACCGTCGTAGGAGACATCCCCTCCTCCGTACTTCACGTTGCCTCTCTTGCGAAGCGGCGCCGCGAAGGCGGATGTGGCCAACAAGGCCAGCATAGCAAACGCTATCAGTCCTTTCATAGTGATGACGATGTTTTGCCTCCTTGTTTTGTGTTGTTCGGTTATGTTTTTGTTGTTTGTTGGTTGTTGGTTGTTGTTGATGATTTTGAAGTTTGAGTCCGACGAGAGCGTTCAGATTTTATAGCTTGGCAAAAGGTTGTTGAGGGAAACGAAATTCGTGGTAAAGGTCTTGAGTTTTGCTGTTCAGTTTGACGGTGAGTTTTCCGGTGATGATTAAAGAGTGATGCGGCAGTGCACCATTGGTCCGTTTTATGATTTTGCTGAAATTTCCACTTGCAATCTTCTCTTCCTTTTTTTTTTTAGAGGTTTCTCTCTCTCTCTCTCTCAGCGGTCACACCCTCCTCTCATCTTCTTTGATGTTCTTAGTTCTTCTGTTGGCTTTTCATCTTGGTTTTTGGTTCATTCATTCGTTCTTGGGGGGTCCGAATTGAAATTTCTCCTCTTGTCTTCCGCATTACTTTCTGCTCTCTTCTCTCTGCTAGCTCCTTTCTTTTCTTAACGGTCTGCATTGAGCCTGTAGGCATGTGAGCAGCATGGAGGGTAAGAAAGCGTTATCCCAAGAAAATAGAGAAACAAAAAGAAAAGAGCGAAACCTGTCGAACCTGTCGGCAACGAACAAGAGCTAGATCACCGAACGGCAAGATTTCTATCACAAACGGCGTGGACGGGTTTTTGGGGTTCGCAATGCAGAAGCGGATGGCTTGTAACTTGCTGCCTTCTAAGAAGGTGTACACCTTTCCGTTTGGAGGAAAGTTGCTATCAGAAATGCTATCATGATAGAATTACACAAAAGCATACCCTGAACGAAAAGTCGAGAGACTGAGAGAGGGGCACAGAAGAGAGGAAAGAGGTGACTAGAACCAACCATAACGGAAGAAAATTGTCGCTCTCTTTTTTTTGATGATCTTCCTCTTCTTCTTCTTCTCATGGTTGTGGCCCCGGCCGTGAAACAGCTGACGCCCGGTGGAATCTCCAACCCTCCTTTTAACAGGGGAGAATGGGAGAAGCAACAAACGTTGGGCGGAGAGAAGGATGAAGAGAAGAGAAGCGGGTTCAATCCGTTCTCTTAGCTGGAGCATATCGTACTGTTAGCATCAGGACGAAAGAACGGGTGAACGAGAAGAGAGAAGAGAGCACGAGAGAAGAGAGAACGAGAGAAGAGAGAACGAGAGAAAGAGAGAACATTCTTTTTCTTTCTCCATCTCTTTTTTTTCTCCAGGATGTCGGTACTAATAGGTTGATCATACACATATTATATCATTTGCTCGGTTTTAGACCCATTAGATTGTAAACTATTACACATATTATCATCAAAACTGTTTAACCTATTAACATATTTTCTTCACATAATAGGAACATCCAAGAAAAACATTTTAATTTGGTTTCCTGGATACCAAAATTTTACAAGAAATTTTTCAGTTAAAAAAAAAGAAAGGGAAACGCTACTTCGTCAAACAATATTAAATAGACTGCCGGGGTATTCATCTTTTATCTTCATCTTTACCATCATCATCATCACCATCATGGGTATTTGGTTGTTCTTGCAACGCGTTAACGACCAAGCCATCGAGAATGTAAACTGGGACGACTCTGGTCCGTACTGTTCATTTCCGTCCCCTTCACCGCAATTCGTTTCGGAACGAATCGAATCACGACGGAGTTCTGATTTTTTCAATCTCTCTCTCTCTCTCTCTCTCTCTCTCTCTCTCTCTCTCTCTCTCTCTCTCTCTCTTCTTTTGTCTCGTTCTCTCGCTTAGAAGCGGCACAAGCGTTCCTGGAAGGGTGTGCACAGGAGGACAAGCACGACATGGACAAGTCCTTCGAGCCGGTGCACTACCTCCTCGCTGGCTACAGCCTCCTCGAGGCGGAGGAGAAGTACAATCCCAGAAAGCTGCCCTCTCAGGTGATCCGCCTGGAAAACCGCAAAGGCCGGTCCAACAAGTTTTGGGAGCTCCATTGCGAAGGCATGTGGACCACCGTTCGCTTTGGCACCGTACGTATACCACGTTAGACAAACGAATCGACCACCCGAACGAACTAAGAATGAAAGAACGTGCGAAAAAGAATGCAAGAAGGTAGAAAGAACACAGGAGAAAGAGAGCATAAGCAGGCAACAAAAAAAGCAAAAGGAATGACGGAAGATGAACAACAACCAAAGCAGAAGTATGAAGGCAGAACCACATGACTGGTGCATTCATGAACGAAGTCAGAACAAAACATATGACAGACAGAGAGAGAGAGAGAGAGAGAGAACTAAGAAACAAGGCGCTCATATTCATCGCTTCTATTTGTTCCTTCTTTTTCAAACAGATTGGAAACTTTAGCGAGAGGCATCTGAACATTTTGCCACTGAATCGACTGCCAATGCATCAAATGTTTTCACAGTTGGGCGAGCTGGCCACCAAGTATGGCATTCAGGCTGGCAAGCTTCACAACAACAAGAAGGAATTGTTGGAGTTCATTTTCAAGACTGTACATTCCAAACGTAACTTTCTTTTCTTTCCCCCTTCCCTTCAACTTCATTCTAAACCTTCTATTTGCTTCTCCCCTCAAAGTTGTTGGTGGCTATCAAGTGGTCTTTAAGAATCCTCTTCCGCCACTTTCTGCTTTATCACCATCACCATCACCGTCTTCTTCTTCTTCTTCTTGTGCTTCTTCTTCTTCTTCTTCTTCTTCTTCTTCTTCTTCTTCTTCTTCTTCTTCTTCTTCTTTAAGTTCCAACAAACGAAAGCGGGCAACACTGGAGGATGAAGAAGAGAAAGAAGAGGAAGAAGCTCAAGAAGAACCAACCATGCGTCGACAACCCTCTCGCCGTGCAGCAGCAGCAAAAGCCAATCAAAGACTTGCTGCCAAAACGAAAACTATGAAGCAAACTGATGACATACAAAAAGAAGAGGGAACAGAAGGAAAAGAATACGAAGAACCGCCGCTTAAAAAGACGAAAACGGCCAGCGAAGAAAAGGCGAAAGAGAAAGAGCAGGATTCTGCATCCCCTTCCTCTGCTGTAGAAGCCACATCAACAACACCTTCTCCAATGCCTCATCCGAGCGTAATGAAGCTGAATGACTTGAGACAAGAGTTGGAGGCCAGAAATCTTCCTGCTGACGGAAAGAGAGAGATTTTGGTAACGCGTCTCTGTTTATCTCTTTTGGGCATTGAAGTTCCTGGTATACCAAACTCTCTCTTGTTTCTACGCTCTTCTTGCTCTTGCTGATGGAGTATTAATGTTAACAGGAGAGGAGCCAAAAGCAGTGCCTCCATTCAATGTACCGTAATCGTTTTTACTTTTTCGTTTATATTGCTAACTAACACACGCACACTCTCCTCTCTCTCTCTCTCTCTCTCTCTCTCTCTCTTTGCTTCTCTAAAGCCGGTGGATTACCTGGTAATGCGTGGAACAAGTCTGGAGTCTAATGGTTGGCTCTCTAGTTTCTCACCCTCAGGTTTAACTTGTGTTTCTTCTAATGCGCGTGTCTGTGTATTTTTGGTTGAAAACAGCTTTTCCTTACCATGAAGGCCGCCACCTTTCTGCTGAAGAAACCAAGGTAATATCTCTTCTCTGTTCTCCTCTCTGCTTCTTTCATTTTTCATAAATTCTTTCTTCTGAAAAAATAACACTTTGCCAACAGAGCCTCTTTGAAGCCGTTCAACAGACGAGTGAAGAACAGCTGAGAAAGAACTACAACCCAAAGCGAATGACTGAGTTTGGCGTGGGTCCATCCCACTTTTACGATGACGAAGAAGGCACATGGGACTATCTGCTCCTCCACTTCAACTCGTTAAAGACATTCCTCGCAGCAACTGTCG
This sequence comes from Balamuthia mandrillaris, assembly GCA_031835245.1. NCBI lineage: Eukaryota > Discosea > Longamoebia > Balamuthiidae > Balamuthia > Balamuthia mandrillaris. The sequence continues at coordinate 71,346 of JAVKOQ010000093.1, read as the reverse complement.
CTCAACATAAGGGTCTCCTCTTTTATCTCTCTTAGTAACAAGAAAGGGGTCTGTCTTTCTGCTCTCCTCGCTTCTCTCTCTCTCTCTCTCTCTCTCTCTCTCTCTCTCTCTTTCTCTTTCTCATAAGGAAGTAAAGCGAGGGAAAAACAAAAAGATTTCTTACATGGCAGAAACATAGTTACCAGGAAAGAAGCCAACGCGACCGTCACAGGTGCCATACCACCATCCGCTGCCGTCATCATCCTTGGCCAAGACGTTGATCACATCTCCATAGTGTAGGTCAATCTGGTCGGAGCCCTCATCCGCCACAAAGTCGTATAATACTTTGACCCATTCGCCCGTTCCTGCAGTTGCCTCCAACTTTTCCTCCTCCTCTTCGGTAGCGTAATAGGATTCTTCGTCATCCTCGTCCTCTTCGTCTTCTTCTTCGTTTTCGTCTTCGTTTTCGTCTGCTTCGTTTTGGCGTTGTTCGGTTTCTTCTTTGGTTCGTCTAAGAATAACGGGGCTGGAAGACGCACGATCTCGTGCTGCTAAAGTGGTTGCTGCGTTCTCCTCAGAAGATGACATTATTTGGGGATTGGTGCTTGCAGGCACAGCAACAGGAGCGGCTCCAAAGAGACTCGCACGATTCTGTCGAGAGGGTAACACCGGTGGTCGTTTTCCTCCAACTTGTTGTGTGGCAGGAGGGGTAACGTTTACCGGAGGAGGAGAGGAGGGCAACCTTCCCCCAGTTCCTCCTCCAATTCCAACCCCACCATAAAAGGACGAAACTCGGTTGTGACTGTTGGGCAATCCGCCGTCTTGTTGTTGTTGTAATTCCTGCCTGGCACGCAGTTGTTGAGTTCGAAGGAATACGCTAACTTGGGAGAGTTCCTCGGCTTCTTGTTGTTTGGAGAAAGGAGATGGAGAAGAAGATGGTGATGATGAAGTTGAAGACAGCGGAGAAGAAGAGGGAGAAGGAGCATTAGTAGGATGGAGCCTGGAGACATTGGAGGATGGAGGTGCAGAGTGAATTCTGTCTGGAGCCACGGGGGGACGAGGCCGTGGAAAGTTGGTGTGCGAGGGGGAGGATGGAGAAGATTGTTGGTGAGACGGAGGGACCCTATTATTGTTGCCACCCCCAAACGAAGGAGGAGAAGGACGAGAACGAATGGTAGAAGCAGATGCTGGAGCCAAAGGAGAAGGAGAAGAGACTTGGGAGGGAAACATAAACGAGGCGGAGCGAATGGCGGCTTTGCCAGCAGTCGCTTCTGGCGGCAACGAGGCGATAAAAGCAGAATTGTTGGCCAGACCAACAGAAGGACTTTGTTGTGGTGGTGATGACGTCGATAATAGCCCTCGTTGATGTTGTGGTTCTGGCAAAGAAGATGAAGAAGGTAAGTTGGGCGAAGACCGAGTAACGCCTCGCCAAGTGGATCCTGTGTTCATTGGAGGACGGGCCATTGGTCCTCTTGCTGGAACCGTCGGAGGAGGAGCGTTAGCGAGAGGGGTTGGCAAAGCAGCTTGACTCGCGCTGATGCTTCTTTGTCGAAGTGGACTTCCGGGAGTCTCTAATGAAGAAGAGGATTGTTGCTGCCGAATCTGTTTGTATTGAAGTTCTTCGGTGAGAGAGCTCATGACGGCCTTGGGCACGATTCGTTGCTGCATTTCTTGCTGCTGCTTCTTGATGATCTTCATGCTCTCCTTCTCTCTCTCCTTTCTGGCCTTGTTTCTCTCCTTCTCTAGCTGTTTTTCCGATTTGCTTGCTGACTTTGCCACAAACATGAGATGACTCAAATTGGAACTGTCGTAACCTCCGCCGCCACTAGCTTCCTTGGCTTTTTCCATCTTGTTCTTTTTTTCGCCGATGGCAGCGACGTTTATGCTCAGTCTCTTCTTGAACTTTTTGGCTTTCGCTTTGGTCTTACTGATATTGCTGTTGTTTTTGTTGCCGCTCCCGTCTGTCAAGCCTCCAAAAGAAGAGAAGGAAGCAGATAGCGAGGGTGGTTGTGAGGGTAACGTTGGATCCATCGTCCCATCGCCGTCATTGAAGGAAGAGGCTCGTGAGTTTCCTCCTTTTTCTTTTCCAGCTCCACTTCCAACAATCGTGTGCCGACGTTGCTCTTTGAAGGACATATTTGAAGAACCAGAAGAGGAAGAAGACGAGGAAGAACCACCCGAAGAAGCTTTGGAAGCTTTGGAGGCAGCATGTGCATCCGCTACTGCCTTGTTTGACGGAAAGCCTTTCAGTGTGCCGGGGTGGTTGTGAGTCAATCCTAAGTTGGCTATGCTCTCATTGATGACCTCCACCCACTTCGTCTTGTCCACCTCCTTTCTGGCTGTGATGACCGCTCGAAGCTGCTCTATGGTGTGCATGACAAGAAAGGCATTCTTGACTTTGCTTCCTCCCTCCAACGCTCCATCTTTTACGTTCCAAAGGACGCAGCAGGCCAATGGAATGGCGAAGAGATAACTATATTTTTGAGAGCTGTGCCCAGTTTTGTTTTTGCTGGTGCGACCATGAACGGCGCGGGTGAAGATGATAACATCATTGAAGAGGAAGAGGTGTTGTTTGCTCAGCTTGTCGTTGTTGCGAGAGACACGAAATGTGGCCTCCATCAGGAACGTTCTCGGCTCTTCCGACAACTTCAAAGGAGCAAAACTTGCCGAAGAGTCCCAAACAAAAGACTCTTCTATCTCAGCAATCTTTCTGGAGTTATCATTCTGTCTCTTCTTTTCGTTGGCATTGGTGACAATGCGGTTGATCTCCTCTCTTGCTTGATGAAGAGCTTGAGCATCCATATGATCAGAATGGGTGTAGTTGATGACCTCTCGGATGAGGAGAGGATATTTGGTGATCCGTTGAAAGGGTTTGATGAGAAAACTGGCAATGTCCAACTGTCGACAGTCCTCATGCTTTTGCACCTGCTCGCAAAAAACTGCAAACGGAGTCTTTTCCTTGTTGGTGTTACCTTTGCGGCCTCCTGCAATGCCGCCTATAATGACCCCTCCTATAAGGGCGGCTCCTCTCTCTCGCTCTCCGCTCCCGCTGCCTGCACTACCTCCGCCGCTTCCTCCACCGCCTCCACCTCCTCCGCTGCCCCCTTTAAAGAATGAATCCATGCCAAGCGCTTCATTCAAGGTTTCGGTGGATTGTTGTTGATGAATGCACACTTTTTCGTACTTGGCGAGGTCGGAGAGGTGTTCCAGAAATACTTTGCCAAAGCATTGGTCTTGAGTTTGGTAGCAGCGTTGAAAGTCCTGATAGAGATTGGTGCTGACCTCTAGAATCTCTTCGATGTTACCAAAGATCTTGTCAATTTGTTCTTGGGTCAAGAGAGGCGGTGGTCGAACAGGAGAGGGCGGTCTCTCTGGCGCTGGAGGAGGCGGTACCATCCACACGGATGAGGTCGGAGAGGAGAAGGAATTGGGATTGAGACCATTGGAAACCAGTAGGTTAGCATTGGCTGCGCTGCTTGCAGATTTTTTTTCTGATAAAGAGAAACCAAGTTAGAGAACGAAAAAGAAAGTAGAGAACAGGAAGAGTAAAGAACCAAGCATACCTGCAGATGCTGCAGCATCCTTGGCAATATCGGCAAGATAAGTCGCCAATGACTCCTTCACTGGATTCAAGAACAAACGAACTAACACCGTCAAGTCCCGAATGAGGTCCTGCTCTGTGTTGACCAGCTCATTAATGGCCCTTCCTCTAAGGTAAGCCTGCTTTTCCTCCTTGGTCATTCCTTCCATATCTAAGACAGCCGCTCTGCTTTGCAGAGCATCGTAAATGCCCTGATTCCTTCCTGTACAAACTTTTTTGGCAACCTCCAATGGAGACTCGCACTTGCCATATGCTTGTCTAGGATCTGCTCCATGCTCCAAGAGTTTCATAGCTAAACCTCTTCTCTGACATAGAACGGCATAATGTAAGGGCGTTTCTCCCAATACATTGGCGCACTGCACAGCCGCTCCTTTCTCGATGAGGAGTTGGAGGAGGGCCTCGTCTCCGTTGATAACAGCGTTGTGTAGGGCAGTTTCTCCTTGTTTGTTAGTTACGTTGATGTCGCAGTTGGAGGAAAGCAAGAGGTTGAGACCACGGGTGATATCCTCCCTGCGTTGGTGAGAGGTCATGGGATGGCGAGAGAGGTAATGGATAGGCTTGGTTCCATCTGCATTTTCCATCATTGTGTCTGCGCCGTGGTTTACTGATGCAATAACAGGACACGTTCGGTTGAGAAAGAGAACACAACATTCAAGAGAGAGAGAGAGAGAGAGAGAGAGAGAGAGAGAATGAAAACAAATGAAGCAGAGTGACAAAGGTTCGTTACCCAACAATTCCACAATTCGAGAATTGGCACTTGCTTTGCAGACGCAATGCAACGGTGTCCAACCATTAAAGTCCACGGAATTTGGATCCGCTTTTAGGACGGTAATCAGATACTCGATGACATCTACTTTAGGGTCGTGCAACTCTCCGCAAAGGATATGAAGAGGAGTCTGTCCCGATTCTTTATCCTTCTCATTGATATCTCTTCCATCCAACTTCTTTTTCAGCTCTGAAAGCGGTTCTGCCATCACCAACGTATGAATGGGAACTTTGGGGGCTGCAGCCATCGCTTTGTTACTCGTTGTCGAAGTTGTTGTAGATGTTGTCGACTCTGAGTCTGGTGGGTTGTTGTTTACCATAGAAATAGAAGCTGGTGCGAAGGAGCTATTGGTAGCAGAAGAAGCAGAAGCAGAAGGGAGGCTGGCGTTGAGAGCAGTAGAGAGAGTAGCGTGAGCGGACTCTGCATAGGATGACGAGTTCGGAGAAGGATTGCTCCTCCTCTTCGTAGGAAAGATTCGATTCATGGAAGGACACTTGCGCAGGGCATCTCCTTCCGTCGTGACCAGCGAGGTCGGGCTCTTTCCTTCCAACAGCTTCAATATGACGGGTGCTTTAGGGCTCTTCAGTTTCTTGGCCAAGTCCAGAGGGGTCTCCCCGTTCTTGTCAGCACAACTTGTGGCAGGAGCAGAAGTGAGCAACGCCTTGAGCATTTTCTTCTTCTCACCGAGAACGGCCAAGTGTACGGCACTCTGGCCGGTGTTGGGGTTGACGGCCCTTGGGTCAGCACCTTTGCTGAGAAGCAGGGAGACCACCTTGGCATTGCCATGCCTCACGGCGTTCATCAAGGGAGTGTCCCCTGCCCCATCAGGCGAGTTTAGCTGAGCTCCGTAGATGAGCAGCACATCCAAAGCACGCTCATAGTACTCCATCTCTGCCTCTGCCACCGAGTGACGCACAAAGAGATGCAGGGGTCTCTCGCCTTTGTGATTGGGGAGGGTGACGTCCGCACCGTTTTGCAGGAGGAGGGCTATCAACCCTGCATCTGCGCTTTTTCTGCAAACCCTGTGCAACGGGGTAGAGCCATCCTTGTCCATGGCGTTCTTGTCGGTCTCCAGACTGGCAATGAAGTATTCCAATACTTCAGCTCGGAGTGAGGGCTCCGAACAGAGCACGTGAAGAGGGGTTTCGCCTTTGTCGTTGCACCGGTTGACTATCTCATCGATGTCACCCTCTCGAATGGCCATGGCGTCGAGTGTCTCATAGATGACCATAAGGTCATCCTCTTCTTCCAACAGTTTGAACACGGAGTTGTTCTTGGTTGGGAGCTCTTCCCCTTCCGCTGTTGCCTCTGCTTCGCTCCCTTCTTCTTCTTCTTGCCCAGCCGTGTGGAGCTGGTCGCTGGCACTATCGCTTCCTTCTTGTTGTGGTGGTGACCCACAGTCGCTTTGGGCAGCGCTGCTAGAGGGTATGCGTCGGGGAGACGCAAGCCCTCCTTTCGCCAGGCCTTCCTTGCCCCCCATCCCTAAAATACACTGGGAGTCAGCCTCTCCCAAACGCTTCAACTTCCTGGCTGCCTCTTCCTTCTTCACAGCGCTTTCTTTGTCATCCTCTCCCTCTGTGGCTGCAATGGGAGGCTCGCCCCCTCCCTCCACCTCTTGCTCCGTCTCTTCGACCAACGCTCCTGCTTCGCTTTCCAGCTGAGACAGCCGTTGATCTTCGTCTCCTTCCGGCAACGTCCGTTGTGGCACATTCTCCTGGCTGTGTTCGGGGTCTGGTGCGGCTGGTGCTGGTTCTCCTCCTGCCTCGACGCCTATTAAAAGGGGTGAAGAAATCTCCGAGGGCGATGCTGCTGGCTGGTGGTTGCCTTGCTCGCACTTCTCCTCTTCCTCTGGCTGTCGTGGAGGTTGTTGGGTTGGTGCTTGTGTTGTTGGAGGAGCGGGAGGAAGGGGAGGAGGGAGCTGAGAAGGTTTGTTGTGGTAGGGCGAGGTCTCCAGGCGGTTGGCTGGAAGTGGCAGCGGAGGCGGAACGGAGACCGTCCGCAAGGAATTGGAACGAGCAGGGAGAGTATCGTAGGACCAAGAGGATGAGGTTGTGCCTCCTCCTGGTGCGGTGAGAGTGGTCGTGACGGAGCTTCCCGGAAGGCTTCCTCTCCGTTGTGGCAGCTTATCTGTGGTAGGAAGAGGGGAGGAAGCCGAAGCAACAGAAGCGGGTGACGGAGAAGGAGTGGTGATTATGACTGGAAAGGCGAAGGTGGCACTAGTATGTGCTCCCGCCTCGAAGGTCTCATACGAAGGGTCCTCTTCCTCTGCCCCGCTGGAGTAGTTTTCGCTCCAGGCATGATCCTCTGCTTCCAAGCTTCTGTCGCCGGACTCTCCTCCGCTCTCTCCTCCCCCTCTCGATGAGGAAGACGTGGAGGAGGGTGGGGTGGTTGGCACGGGAGGAGGAGGAGGCACCGCTGGGGGACCCAAGTAAGACAGGGGGATGCTCCCTTTCCTCCCGCCCATGGATGACACAGGCAGCACGCCTCTCCTCTGGCCATCCATGAGATCGCCGCCCTGCTGAGTTGAGGCACCTCCCGCTGCGCCTCCTTGGCGTTGGTCTTTGAGGTTCTGGCTCATGCGGGTCATGAGCTTGAGGTCAGCGTTGGCAGCCGCCTCCAGCATCTGTTGCTGCTTCTCGTGACCGCCCACGTGTTTGAAGCCAGAGGGACCGCCGATCTCAATGCTGGCCTGCTTCTTGTTTGCCTTCTTCTTGCTGGCGCTCGAGTCTCCCTCCGCTCCTCCAGAGGCGGCAGCTTGTTTGTTGCCACCGACCCGAGCTTTCAATGCTTTCATCTTCTTCATTTTTTTTTTTCCTGCCTTTCTTCTTGTTCCAAAGAAGGGGCTTTTTACCAGCTATAAACACCACAAGCAGATGATCTTGGCTTTAAGAAACAAAGCTTTGCGTAATGAATAACAGAGGCACGGGGCTCCCTGAAGAGGGACTAGAAAAACAAGAGATGAGCATCATCGTTCAAACCAAAAAAAAAGTATCCAGAACAAAAAATACACGTTTAAGGAAACGAAAACAACGAAACTGAAAAACAAGTGTTTGTTGCTTACAGTTTTTTTTGAGCAACCGTTTTTTTTTGTTTCCAACCAATAACAAAAGCCTGAACAAAAGGGATGGGCAAAAGGTCTACCCCCTCCCTCTTGATTCTTCCCTTATTTTTTAAAAGAATAAAAGAAAAAAACAGGGTTCCCTTTGTGGTGTCTTCCTGCTTCCTCCTCCGGTTTCTGAAACAACAGGGAGAAAAGGAGAAATCTTGGTGCTCGAAAGGACGTCCAGGCCTGATCATATTTGGTTAAAAATCTGATCAATCTGTCGATCAAGACATTACATATCTCGCTGTTGTCCCCCCCTGTTTATTTTTATTATTCAGTTCATATTCATTGATACCCAGGATTTTGATTTTTGGAAAAAGGATGAAGGGCAACAGTTGTCCTGACCACCCGATAATCAAAAAAACAATCGTATCTAGATCATGGGAAGAGGTCAGATGGTGCAACAATTGTGCAAAAATGATGACGTGTTCGTACATTCATTAACAAAGAAAGCAGAAAGAAGAGAGGAAGAGCGCGACTGACTAACTTTGATTTGATTTTGATTTTCCTACTTTATCTTTCCCCTGTCTAATTTGATCACTCCGACTTGCGTGGGCGGTGCCGAGAAGGTATGAACGTTGGCGTTAACCCTTCCCCTCCCTTTTATGGGGGCACTCGCCCATGTAAATCTTACGAGTGCCGTGGGAACACCCAACCACGTCAATCCGAAGGGTGCCCTCGACTTTTGTGGGTAAAGTTGAGTGTATGGGTAGCTCCAAGCACGCCCCCCACCATCCCATACGAAAAATCACGAAAAACCCCCTCACACAAAACTGCAAATCTTGAATCTCTCGCATCTAATTCTTTGAATATAAATACTTATGCTAACACAAACACAAATATAAGCCCAAACACACAAGCAAACAAACGCACAAAAACAAAAACCAACAAAACGAACCATCCTTATTTCCTCCTTGTTGGCACAACAAGTGAAAAACCTAGACTTTTGGAAAGGAGAACTCCCCTACTATCTAACGGTACACGGCACCAAAAACAAAGATATCAATAGCATCACCCACATTATCGACAGCACCAGGACCAATATTTTCCTCAAGCGAAATGAGAAACTCAAAAAACTGCATTTCCTCGACGACTCGTAACAAAACCGAGCGGCCTTCCCGAAAAAGTGGAAACCCCACAGGAGGTTAGACCTCCTAAAACCTGCCAGCCCGGTCAGGTGCCAGCGGACTGCCAGCGGAATCCGTGCCTGGATGACACATCTGCCTTTGCACCTCCAATGGAAGCCAACCTATCTACCACACCATCCCAACTTCAAAACTTGGAACAAGCGATCTCTCACACCCACCACACCCTCCCAACTTCAAAACGTGTAACAGGCGATCTCTAGCAACCTATGTGCCTCCCAACGCACTCTGCCCGATGGGCATTGACGCCAGTAAGCGGTGCCGTAGGTATTCTACCTACGAGGTTGAGCGGCCCAGCCCACTAGATAGCCAATAAACTATTTCAAAAAAAAAAAAAGCAGAAAGAAAAAGATGAGCGGCCCCGATTTCTTGGCCTTGCTGGCGAGGCTCGCCTGGAAGAGAGAAGGCAGGAGCCATAAAGCACGCTTCGAGGATGACTACGTCTACAAGTTTCAGCCATCCACCCTGGAAGTCATGAAGGGAACGCCTCCAAAGGTGGGTTTTTTTTTTGTTTTATTTTCTATTTTTTTTCTCACTTCAACGCTGACAATGGATGAACAGTTGACAATTCATCAGTCGCCTGCTTCGCTCGGAACAACTGTTTGGGACTCGGTTCGTGTGTTTGATTGTTTTCAGCGTTTGTTTTTGTGTCTTATTAATCTCTTCTCTCCCTCTTCTCATTAGAGCATTGTGCTGGGCAAATATTTTGAGAAGCAAGCCGTCTTTCCGCCAAAATACTTTCAAAGTAAATCGGTCATTGAACTCGGATGGTTTTTTTTTCACTCTCTTCTTCTTTTTCTTGTCTCTCCTTTCTCCTTAATTCTGTTCCTCTCATATCCTCTCCGTCAACTTTCCCTCCGTTCTTCTTCTTCTTCTTCTTCTTCTTCTTCTGCTTCTTCTTCTTCTTCTTCTTCTTCTGTTGTCTTTCTTTCTTGTTCTTTCTTGTTCTTTCTTGTTCTTTCTTGTTCTTTCTTGTTCTTTCTTGTTCTTTCTTGTTCTTTCTTGTTCTTTCTTTCTTTCTTTCTTTCTTTCTTTCTTTCTTTCTTTCTTTCTTTCTTTCTTTCTTGTTCTTTCTTGTTCTTTCTTTCTTTCTTTCTTTCTTTCTTTCTTTCTTTCTTTCTTTCTTTCTTTCTTTCTTTCTTTCTTTCTTTCTTTCTTTCTTTCTTTCTTTCTTTCTTTCTTTCTTTCTTGTCGTTTCTTTCTTTCTTTCTTTCTTTCTTGTCGTTTCTTTCTTTCTTTCTTTCTTTCTTTCTTTCTTTCTTTCTTTCTTTCTTTCTTTCTTTCTCTTTCTTTCTTTCTTTCTTTCTTTCTTTCTTTCTTTCTTTCTTTCTTTCTTATCCTCTTTTTTCCTTCTTGTCGAATTCGCATCTACTCATATATTGGTACCAGCGGATGCGGTTTAACTGGACTCATCCTGCACTGCTTAGGTAAAGAATGCCTTTGCTCGCACATTTCTTTGTTCTGTTTAGATGTACGTTTTGACAAAGAGTCATCCATCAAAGGTGCAAAGCGGACAGTGCTTACTGACCTGGAGACACTATAGACGTAGTTCGTCGAAACGTCAAAGACAACAGCACAGCTCCAGAAAGTGACATTCAGGTGTTTGTGCAATCTTGGTATTCTCGCTTCTCCCTTTCCTTTCTGTCTCCTTCATAACACTGCAAACAAAACAAGGGGTGAAGAGCTTCCCACAAACGAAAAGTTTGATGTGATAGTGGGAACAGACATAATGTACATTCCTGAAGCCATTCCCGCTCTGATCACTTCATTGGAGCAATTGGCAACACCGAACGCAGATATCTATTTCGCTTATGGAAGAAACAGAAACGGAGAAGATGAGTTCAAGAAAGGCATCGCTGGAACGTTTACTTTGGAGGAGGTTCGTTGACAGCATAGAGAGCAAGAAAAAGGGAGAGAGAGAGAGAGAGAGGCAAGAGAGATGACGAGAAACGGCACTTAAATTAAGTTATTACAGGTGAAAAGAGAAGATTTGGACGAGCTTTATCAAAGCGATGAAATAACAGTCATAAAGTTGAAGCGAATCAACAACAACAGCAACAGCTACAACACAAGTGAAAAAACCAAACGGAAACGAAAAAGAAAACAGAGCAAAGATGAAGACAAGAAGAACAAGACAAAAAATACTGAAAAGAAAACAAAAAAGGTGAAGAAAGAGACCAAACAAGGAACAAAAGAAGAAGCCTCCGAGAAAGAACAAGATGAGCAGGAAGAAGCAAACATCAAGCAACAAGAAAAGAAACAAAAGAAGAAAAAGAAGAAGACGACCAAAACTTCAAGCTAACATAAAACCAAACTGTTTTCAACAGAACAGCATAAAACTTTATATCAAGTTTTTCAACGTTAGATCTTCCTTTATGTTGTACGCTTGTGCTATCAACTGGTTTTAAATGTTAAGTCAGCATACGAAACAAAAGAAAAGACACCAAAGACTCGAAAACCAAAAAAAAAAAACGAACTTGGTCCATATCCATGGGCGGAAGATGCTGCAAAAAGCCTTTGAGCTCCGAATGTTCGAGCTCGGTGAGGTCCTCGTGGAACTGCACCAAAATGGCGAGGCAGATGTAGACGTGCAGTCTCAGACCTTCCTCGCAGCTAAAGTAAGTGTCCCATAACCGCAAGACGCAGTCAAAAGGCAGCTCTTTTGCTAGCAAAAACTATAACATGATTCGTTTGTTAGTGTGAGAGGAGAGCAGAGAGGTTGTAGGAGAACAAAGAGATATGAGAGGGATGAGAGCAGAGAGAGAAACGAAACTTGAACCCAAGGCGTGGCCCAGTCATTCGGGCCAACTTCTTCGTCTTCAAAATATGTAAATCTTATTGTGGTTGTAAGTGTAAAGTGGGAGTTTGTTTGATGGAGAGGAAGAGAGCACGTACAAGTCAGGTAATAGGGATTGGAAAAACATCATCAGCATGGATACGTTTTGAGGCAAGTCATCCGCAGAAAACTTTTCCTCTGTGGAAGTTTGGAAGATAAACGAAAAAAAAAAGAAGAAGAAGAAGCATGAGAAAGAAGATGGAAACAAAATACCAAAACAAAACAAAACAAACCTTCCATTCGTTTGACAAGACTGTCGAAACAGAAAAAGGCAGCATACTCTTCCTCGCAAAGATAAACGAAGGGAGCCAGTAAACTCAACGTTCCGTTGCTTATATACTATTGTTTAATGCCAAATAAACGAAAGAACAAATAAGCAAAAAACAAAACAACAAAAAAAAGAAAAGAGAAAAGAGAAAAAGAGAAAAAGAAAAGAGAAAAAGAAAAAAGAAAAAGAAATGTTGAAATTTTTGAAAGCAGAGAGAGAGAGAGAGAGAGAGAGAGAGAATGAGATGTAGCGGGTGAGTGAGTGAGTGAGAGAGAGAACCTCAAACTCGGTATGACTGTTAACATAAGCGGTGATCAAGTAGACGAAGCGTTTGCGGTTGGTGTCCGTGTGAAGCTCGGTAATGTTGGGGCGAAAGCGTTTCAGCTCCCTGGAAATGTTCCGAATGTCTTCGCTGTGAATCGTTTTGTCCAGCTCGTCGTACTCTTCCTTGAGCTTACGCACCATTTTCATTTCTTGTGCTTTTAGAAATACAGAAAAATGGTTTCAAAAAAAAAAAAATCAAAAACAAAGGAAGAGAAAATGAGAGAGAGATGAGATGGGAATGATGAATACATTTGTCTTCTTTGGACACGCCCAGCAGATATTTCCAGACCTCGCCTCTGACAGATTCCGGGACTCCAAACATGGAGACCTCTCTGAGGTTGTTCAGGTCGATGGCCGACTCGCCTTCCAACAGCTCCACAAACTCTTCCTCGTTCACAGCCATCTCTTTCTCCTGCTTTCTCCTTGTGTCCACAAAAAGCTTTCCGTAGTCTCAGCTGACGTCAGGTTATCGAACTGGATGTCCGCATTTAAATGCCTCACATTCCAAAAATTTTTGCTTTATTTTTTAAGGTGAGAAATGTCGACAATATAACCATAAAAAGAAAATTTTAATTCGATCGGTTCCATGAACTGCTGCGATCCCAAAGTGTCCCCTTTAATTCCTTTCTTTTTCTTCTGTCGACAATTCTTTTGTCCTTCTTTATTTTTTTTTTTTTGTTGAGGAAAAGAAAAAAAAAAGCAGAGTCCGATTCCGATTTCTGTTTTTTGCCCGGCCTTTTTTTTTTTAATTTTTTTTCAACAACCTTCTTCCTTCGTCCTCTCGCTCCGCTTCCGACACTCGGTTGGTGGTTTCGCTTTCGCTACCTTCTATTTTTTTGTTGTTGCCGATTATTTAATTCCCTTCGCGATCGATTGAATCGCTCTCATTTCCTTCCTTTTTAGCATCCTCTCTGTACGCATGATTCCCCCCCCCCCCATTTCTTCCACCTCTCGCTATTGTTCTAGCTTCCTTTCCGATCGATTCCCTTTGAATTCTAATCCTGTTTTTTTTTTCGCTACTCGTTTTGTGATAAATAGTCCCAACCAAAAAAAAAAATATGGAGACCCCACAAACAGAAGCACAGCAACCCTTTCAGGAGACTCAACAGCAGGAACAAGTAGCAGCCACTGCCGTTGCCACTATTACCACGGCTACCAACTCCGAGGAGGAGGCCATGGCCCTGGAGCGGCTTCAACAGCAGCAGCTCCAGCTGCAGCAGCTGCAGCACCTCCACCAGCAACAGCAGCAGCTGCAACACATGGCCGCGTTGATGTCCCCTCCTCCCATGGGCATCGCCGCCCTGCCCGCCTCCATGACCGGCCCGGAGGGCTCGGCCATGTCCCTGCCTCTGCCCATGCCGCTCCCCATGGTGGGCGGCATTCCCGGCATCGGCCTGGGCGTGGTGGGAAGGCCTCACCCGCAGGAAGGTATGATTTGTCGATTCTACAAGGGCACGCCGGAGAGCTGCATGAGAGGGGAGCAGTGTCCGTTCATTCACCAGGAATGGGCCAAGAAAGATAGAGGTTTGTTTGATTTTTTTTGAGTGTTTTCTCTCATTCGCTTCTTTCTCTCTCTCGTTTTCTCTCTCTCTCTCTCTCTCTCGCTTTCTCTTGTTTTCTCATCTCATTTGTTTTTATTTTCGTTTCTTTTTTTCTGGTCATTCTCTCTTGTCACTGTCAAACATTTCATCTTGGAACATTCTTCTCGTCTTCTCTTATTCTCTCGTTTTCTCTTCGCTGCTTTCTTCTCTCTCTTTCACCTTCTGAATTTTCTTCCAATATATCAAGCGGGTCCTCCCGTATGTGCCTTTTTCAGCACTCCCAACGGCTGCCGATACGGCCAGCACTGCAAGTTCTCTCACTCGATGGCTCGTTTGCTGCAAGTAACCGCTCCCGACAGTCCCGAAGCAAAACTGTTGATCGAGCAACAACTCGCCAGCGAACGAGAGAATGGTCATCATCGCAACCATCATCACAACAGGAGAGGAGGTGGTCGGGGAAGAGGGGGAAGAGGCAAAGGTAACAGAGGGGGACGCGGAGGCAGAAGCAGGAGAGGTAGCAGAGCTGCTCCTGCGGAAGGTGAGCAACAACAAAACGGTGGAGAGCACGAGACCACAACATCGGAAGAGGGTGGTGAGGGTAGCGTTGTCAATGCGGAGACCAATGGCAACTCTTCTGGTCACCGAACACGATCAAAGAGCGGAAAGAGAGGCGGCGGTCAACGAGGCGGCAGAGGTGGACAACACAACAAGGGAGCAAACTCCCAGGACAAGCAAAAGTGGCAGGAGAAGAAGGAGGGAGAGGTCGCTGCTGCTGCTGAAGAGGTCGAGAAGGACAAACAAAAGGATGCGGAGCAGAAGAGCAAGGAGGAAGGAGAAGCAGAAACTGCTGCTGCTTCAGAGAACACCTCTGCTGCTTCCGAAGAGAAGAAGGAGGATGCCGCTACCGCTGCCTCTCAAGAAACGGACAAGGTTGATGAGCCCTCGAAAGACGAAGAAGTAAAGCAGGAAGAAGCCAGTGAGAACAAGAAGGAAGAAGGCGAAGAAGAGAAGAAGGAAGAGGAGGAAGCACCAAAGGCTGCCGAGTAAAAACTTCTTTCCTTCGAAGTTTCCTCGCATTCTTAACATTCTTTCAATAATCACGAGGAAATTTCCTCTTTCTTCATATTTTGTCGACATCGGAAGATTAATCGGAGAAATGACATCATAACTGACCAATCCTGTTGTGGCAAATTAGACGAGGGAGAAAAGAAAGAAAGAAAAAAAGTTTGTATTTTCTCTCTTTGTGGTGGTTCTCTTTTGTGTGTCACAAACTGAAGATTTCATTCATCACAAACATTTTGGATGGATGAAAAAAAAAGAAGCAGGCACCTGAAGAGAGACCACTGCTTCGTAGCAGTGGCAGTGAGGACTCTTTCTCCTCTCCAGACCTACCAAGCACCGACAAGCAGGTTCGCTTTCGTCTGCCTCGTTTGGAGCAAGAGCTGGACGACTCTGACGCTGAGAGGGACGCCCAAGAGGCCTATCAGGAACTGGTCCATGGAGTGTCTCTTAAGAAGAGAGTAAGCTCCTTGTCGCGCTCGCCAACTTCTCAGAGCATAACTCAACGGATTAATGTACGCACCTCTTCACCTAGTCTGCTTTGCAAGTGTTGTTTGCTTATTCTCGATCGTTTCTCTTCTGTTCTTCTATCCTTCTCCTCCTCCTTCTTCTCTCTCTCTCTCTCTCTCTCTTCCTCTTCTTGCTACTTTCCTCTTCTTTCTTCTTTCTTCTTTCTAGGCTGCGTTTTGGGCGCTGATGTTAGAGTTGTGGGTGGCAGTGCGTTATGCCCTCAGCGACTCCCGCAAGAACTATCGTAACTTCATTATCGCTGTTATCACTGTGTTCATTGTCGTCACATTCGTCGTGTACGCTCTCTCTCTTCTCTTCGTCATTCACTTCTATTCCTCTCTTGTCCCATTCTCTCATTCTCTCTTCTCGCTCTTCTCTCTTTTTTCTCTCTTCTACTTGTTTTTGTCTAGTTCCATCACCTGACAACAATATTTTTTGAAAAACAAAGCGCTTTATCGACAGCTATAGGAAAAGCACCTCTCGTATTCCTCAAGCTAGCAGAAAACACGTTGGGCGAGTATGACCTCGTCATGACACCAACCTTTGAGCAACCCGTGCTGCAACCTGCCCAAATCATCTCCTCGGAGAATAACACGACCTACGAGTCCTCCACCTTCCTCCTCAACGCCACCAGCATCATGCAACGGCTGTCCGGCGTGCCGCAGGTAGAGGGAGTGGTGCCGCGGTGGGCATTGTTGGGCAGAGTGGGCAATCGCTTTGAGCCGGAAAGAAACTCAAGCGCCATTATTCTTATCATTGACACGGAAGCAGAAAAGGTACCTTGTCATCTATTCTCTTGGTACTCGTCACTTTTGTGACCCTTTCTCTTCTTGCTTCTCTTTCCTCACGCACATCAGAGAGTTGGACTTGGACGAGGGTGGGAGCATCGTGCTTTGGGTGAAAAAGAGGCACTTGTTTCAGGACCGTTGCTTCGAAACTTGGGGATAAAGGCCAATGCTGGCGAGTGGATGAGCCTCACCTTCGATCTTACTGACCTATCTACAGTTAGTTACTTCCTTTATCAAAGCGTTTTAGTTGAATGCTCATTCTCTCTCTCTCTCTCTCTCTCTCTCTCTCACTCCACAACAAAGGATGCTGGTGGCTTCTCCCCAGATTTATTAGATAGGGCAGCTCGTCAATTCTTCATACTCACTGCCAAACAAGTACTTGCCAATAAGACGCTCACCATTGACATTTCCAACGCCACTCAAGTCCAACAACAAATTGGTTCTCTTTCGTCTTTCTCTTCTTCCACTATCTCCTTTTATTGACGTTGGTGAACCCAAAAATAATAGCCAGATTGGCGAACATAACGCTTCCTATCGAATTGGTGGAACAGGCATTGATCGTCATACGGGCCAACTTTGGTGGCAGCTCTATCATTGAGGTCAATTCGGACGAGTATCTCACGGACGAGCTTCTCTCCGACATTTTCGACCAGTTCTACTCCCAAACGAGTGGCGCGTCTAATCTTCTTCGGTTTAGTACCGATATCATGGGTATCTTTTTTTCTTCCTCTTATCTTCTTGCCTCCTCGATCACCCTTCTTCCTTCTGCGTTCTTGCTCTCAAACGTTTTTAATTGTTTCAAATAGTGGCAGGATCAGTGGAAGAGCCAAGAGGCAAATGGCCAGCTGCTCTAGGAACAGTCGTAATCATGGAAGCCAAATACGTTCCCTTTCTCATCTTCAAGGAACTGCTACCGCCGTTCTTCAAAGAGGATGCTCAGCTGCTTCGTACCATCTTGTCCGCTCTTCCTGGCATGCGACTGCCGCCTCCTCCTGCCGATCCTTCTCATGACAGCGTCGACCTTCTCTTGAAAGACTTTCCCATTTATGTTCGTATACAACCTACTCTCCTTTCTTTCTTCCTTTCCTTTTTTTTTTTGTATTTTTTCCTCATTCCATTTGCTATGTTCTTATCAAAACAAAACTGGCAATGCAAAACAAAGGATTATGCACCGTTAGTGATAGTACAGAAAAAAGGCAGAATAGGAACATACATACAAGGACAATCAGAGCGTGATGAGGAACTTATCGCATGGACGAATGGAATCTCTTTGGCGCTCGGTCTTGCTTTGCCAATGGACTACAAGCTGCCCATCAACGAGTTTTTAAACACTGTCGATATTGCCAGAGCTTTTCTGGACCAAGTGCGTTCTTCTTTGTCGCTTTTAATTCTGTTTGTTTCTTTACTAATATTCGCCTATCAGTTGTTAATAGTTATAGTATCAGTGCTGATACTTCATTCCATGCTTGTTATTTATTCGTTGCTGTTGAGCAATGCGGAGGAGAAGACATATGAATACGGCATGCTGCGCGCTCTTGGCATGCAACACAACTCTCTTATCAAGCTCCTTACTATTCAGGTTTCTCTCTTCTCTTTTTCGACTCTCTTCTTCTGCTCTTTTCACTAACAATGAATCTTATATTTAAAGGCGCTTTACTTCTCGCTTCCAGCAATTGGGTTGGGGCTTGGCGCAGCTTTTCTGGTTAACATACCGGTAGCCTATTTTATAGCCTCCTATTCCGACACAGAGATGGACATTCGGCTGAGCAGCATTTCTATTGCTATTGGTCTCGCACTTGGCTTTATCATGCCCATTATTGCTAACATTATTCCCATTCGTGTATGCCTCTCTCTCTCTCTCTCTCTCTCTCTCTCTATTCTTCTTCATATTCTTCATGCAAAACTGTTATTCATCCTTTCTTCTTTGTTTAGCGTGCGTTGACGCAAACTTTGAGAGATGCATTAGACATTTATCACCAAAGCTTCAGCGATACTTTAGTTCGGATAGTCCGACTGGAGAACATGGGAATCTCCATAGAGCAAACCGTGTCCTCCATAATGGCCGTTGTCTTTGGCTTCCTTCTCATCTACGTGGTTCCCTTTGCCTTTCGCTATGAATATTGGTCTCTCTTCCTTGGTCTTCTCAACGCCACTCTCCTTGGTACCTATTTTCCTTCTCCGCTCAGTTTTGTTTTTATATGTTTCTTTGCTTCTCCTCTCTCCTTCGCCTTCTTCATCTCTCTCTTTGCTCTTCTGCTTTGCTCTTCCTTAGTCTTGTTATATTTTCTACACTCAACATTACATCACTTCACTAAAACAGGAATGGTGATTGGTTTGGCGATGGTAGCCTCCATTCTTCAGAAGAAAGTGGAGCGGTGGATGCTTCATCTGCTGATGTGGGGAAAGGCTCGCAAACTGAAATCATTGGTGCGCAAGGCTCTCACTGCCCATGGGGACCGAAACCGAAAGACTGCACTCATGTTTACCACCGTTGTTGCCTTCCTGTTCGTCTTCTCTTGTCTCTTTGTTCTGCTCCAACCTGCGACACTAAACAAAACATTCTACTTTCAGTATTTTCGCTTCAGCAATATTTCACTTACAGACGGCGTCAGTGGTGGACAACGCAAGAGTGCTTTCTGGCAGCGACATTCTCTTTCAAACTATTGCATGGGGACATCGCCTGCCCGAAGATCAGATGCGTGAGTTTTTGGATGAGCATCTCCAATCCAAGAATCCATACATCAAAAGCTACAGCTGTACGTATTTTATTTTTGCCTCTGTTTTCTCTTTTTTCTCTTGACTGAAGTTGTTTTTTTATTTTTTTTGTTGGGCGAAACAGTTGCCACATTACCCTTTCATCAGTTGGGTGGCATTAGGCATACTTATTTATCTAACATGGCAAGACATCCTTGGGGCAAAGTGGTTCGTTTCTCTCTTCTTCCGTCTTCGTAAATGTTCCTTAACAAAATATCAAACAAAAAGGATCTTTACGGAGTTGAAGAGAATTACATGCACACGATGTATGACGAATATTTTATGGCGTCAGACATCGACGAAGAGTTCAGCTACAAACAAACGGCCAAAGGCAAACCAAACGTTATAGCCAGCCTCTACGATGATGCCGGCAAAGCGGAGTTCCCTATAGACAAACAAGATCACATTCCTCCCGTTCTTGGCACGGGCTCTACTGACAATACTTCCTATATTGATTTGGATCGTAGCAAATACCCAACTTTGTTTCCTCGTCCAGAGGTAACTCGCTTCTCTGGCTTTCTATCTCTCTCGGCGTCTTTGGCCTTAACTAACGTTATACTAATAAAGGAGGAGGAGGAAGGAGGATTTGACGTGCCTTACATTGTATATCAAGATGAAGAGACAACCTACAATAACTACATCGACGTGATCGCCTCTACTGCTCATGTAACTCTCTCTCTCTCTCTCTCTCTCTCTCTCTTCTCAACTTTTATTGACAACTTTTTGGCAACAATAACAGAAAGGATTGGCGGTGTATATGTATGAACCAGCGCAACTGATCGTTCGCTTTAAGGTTACTCGCATCCACCAATCGCGTTTGACCTATCTTGCCAAGCCACGCGCTCTTGTTAGCAAGTGTCCAGGTACACACCATCTTCTGCAATTAAAATTTCGCCTTCAACTTCCATTTCTCACTTTATTTATTGCAGGTTTTCTATTCAGTTGGTTGGAGCTTCTGGCAGGTGCTTATCAACCGGTTCTCATAACAATGGACTCTTTTGATCGTCTCTCAAGAGAACTCTACGAAGCTCGCATTAATGCCTCCCAAGTTGCTGGCCTCAACGTTCTTCCTGAATACGTTAGTCCCTCCCTCTTCTCTTTCTTCTCTTCTCCTTTCTTATCGTGATCATGCAAACACAAAAAAAAAAGTTGCGTCCACCTCCGGCAAAACCACCCAAAGCCAAACTGTTGGTGAGAATGGTGGACGGCGCCACCAGAGACCAAAGAGAGTTCATCATCAACAGCCTTCGCAACTTTATGGACGACGATCGTGTGCTCGTGTCGGACACGGCCGATGCCATCGATGCTACCGCCTTTGCGGTCGACTTATTGTTGACCTTCTTTTACATAATATCGTTCATAGCGATGGTGCTTTGCTTCTTTGTCCTTTGGATCTCGTTCACATCGAATGTGAGGGAGAATGCATGGGAGTATGGTGTGCTTCGTGCTGTCGGCCTTGCTGTATGTTTTTCCCTATCCTCTTTGTTTCTTCTCTCTCTCTCTCTCTCTCTCTCTCACTCTCACTCTCTCTCTTAACCTGGTTTTCTTTGATGATCAGAATCGAGAGGTGCTTTCGATCTACGTCTTCGAGGCATTGGCTCTTACCCTCACTTCCATCATTTTCGCAACTGGCATTGGTAACTTTCTGTCCTCCTTCCATTTCTTCTTTTATTTCTTTCTTCTCACACAACTTAAAAAAAAACCAGGAGTGGCAGTGGCGTACACACTTTCATTCCAGTACTCGTTGTTTAACCAGATGTCGGTGCAAATCTTCTTCCCGTGGAAGGTCTTCTTTGCGATGCTGGGCATGTCGTTGTGCGTGGCGGTGCTTGGCTCTTACCTCCCCGCTCGCTCTCTCGGCAAAAAAGAAATCGCCCAAGCCATTCGTGGCAAGTGAGCTTTTTTTTCTCTCTCTTCTTTCCAGCTCTTTCTTTCTCTCATGTAGATAAAAAAAAATTATATGGACAAAGTGGTTATCTCTTCCTTTCTTTTTCTTCTTTAAGGTTGAATCTCTTTCACAATATCCAAGCGAGTCCGTACAAGCTCTCCAAAGAGAGAGTTGGCCCAAGCGAACCACGCCCTGCTGAAGCGAGCGGGGTTGTCTGGGTGGAAGCTCTCGTGCATGAGGTCCGAGTTGTTGTCGGTGTTCATGCACATCCTCACCAGCTCCTTCACTTCCTCCGGATCATCCGAGGAGAGCGCTTGCATGATCAGCGACATGTGCCATATGTATCCGTTGAACGTATGGGGACTCCCTTTGAGAAAAGAAATAAGTATCAGAAAAAAAAAAAAAAGAGAGAAGAGAATGAGAGAAGAGACGAACCAATGCCTTTGGCAAGCTTGCCTTGGTAATAAAACTTGTTCTTGGGGCTCAACACCCATTTCCTCGTGTTGGCTGTGATGACCCCCTCCGGATCGTGCCGCGAGGTATAGCCCATGTACGGAATGGAGAGAAGACTGGGCACGTTGGCATCGTCCATCAAGTTGTGGTTGCCGAGCCCATCCGTCTCGTAGGCATAGATCTTGCCGAGCTGAGGGTCGTTGACGACGGCGTATTGGTGAATACCGTCGTCGATTTCGACGGCGAGGCGAGAGGCACGGGAGGCTAAGGTCTCGTCGGCGAGAACTTCTTTGGCGATTTGGGAGAGCTGTCGGAGGACGACCACTGCGAACATGTTGGAGGGAACGAGAAAGTTGTACCTGCATGGATCATCAGACGGTCGGAAGCCTATTTATTGAAGAAAATGGTTTTGGGAACGTTAAGATAAGACAGAAGCAAGAAATCAATAGAGCAAGAAAGGGAGAAAAAAAAAAGCCAAACCACTCCAAGTCATCCCAGTGCGTGTGTGAGCGGCACCAACACCTCGATTGGGCATCTCGCTGTGGTATTTGTAAGGTGAAACGTTTGGGTCGTGAACCTGTTCATTTATCCATGTCTGTACAATTAACTCTGCTGCTTTCTACAATAAAGTAGTTAATACTTTTAATATCAGCAAAATGAGAATAGAGCAAAGAAGAACGATGAAAGAAGAAATAAGGGAGGCAGAAGAGACCTTCCACTGAGAATCAAAGAAAGAAGTACTGCCAGTGGCTTGCCAGTACTGATAGCTTAGACTCAAAAAGTAACAAAGGCTGTCCACTTCGTACTTTCTTTCCCAAATCTCTGGCGTCTTTCCGTTCTTCTTTTCATTCGGAGGTATCTTGTCTCTATTGTGATTCATTCATCATCCAATTACATTTAAAAAAAGAACAGAAAATGAAAATGGAAAAGAAACAACCAACAACAGAACATTCAAAAACAAGAGAAATAAAGAAGCACGAACGCAGGAAATGGTTCCAGTCGAAAGGCATTGGCATATGGATCGTGCAAAATACGATTGGCTTGTCTCGTTATCAGTCCTTCGATAATTACCTTTGTTTTTGCTCCCGTTAGAAAAAGAGCACCAAGAAAAAGTGAAAGACAACGGAAAGAAATAGAGAGAGAGAGAGAGAAGAACAAAGAAAAGGAATAGAAAGAAAGAAACCTGAAGATGCAAATCAGAAGCAGCCAAAGGAAGGTAATGATGGACTTGAGCGGAGGAATCCCTGAGCCACATAGCAGGAATGTCTCCTGTAAAGATGTGCGTTGTGCCATCCGGCAAAAGTTGGGTCGTCGTTTCCAACGTACTGTTCGTTGTTTGGTTTTTTGTTTGCATTGTGTGAGAGAGAGAAGCAGAGAAGCAGAGAGAGAAGAGCAGAGAGAGTGAGAAAGAGAGTGAGAGAGAGAGAAAAGAGAGAGAAAAGAGAGAGAGAGAGAACGACAAGAAGAAAGAAACGACACGAGAAAGAAAGAAGAACAGGAGCAAACCTAACAAAGCACTTTCGGAACATTCGTTGCAGTTTGGGATGGGCCAGCCGGGCGGCCACTCGCTCCACCTCCTGGGCCACCGCCAGCGGCACCACCGGGGCGTCCTCCTTCCTGATGAGCTCCCCAACGAGCGGCTTGAACACTTGCAGCTGCTGCTGCAGCTGCCGCACGCGTTCCTCCAGAGGGAAGCCTCCTCCTTGCTGCGCTCTTGTGGCTTCCTCAAAAAAAATTTCCATCTGCTGAGGCGAAAGCTGAGTGAGTTGGGACTCCAACAAGTTGACCCGTTGTTGGAGATCAGCTATGGCGGGGTCCTCCTGGTCGCCCTCTTCCTCGTAGGAAAGCCTTCGAAGGAGACCTTCCAAGCGAGAGACCTCCTTCTCGATCAAGGCCTTGAGCTCCTCTCCATCTTTCTTGGCGTAGAATTGTTGATCGAAGGAAGCTGGGGTGGAAGGAGAAGGAGGAGTGGACGGTGCACTGAGGAACCAGGTGACAAGCAAGGTGTTGCCCAGGATCACGATGAGCATGAAGGATAGGTACCAAGCGAGACGTCCTCCCATTTTATTTTTTTTATTTCTCTCTTTTCTATTTCATCCAGTGGGAAGGGATTATTATTATTATTTTTTTTTTTCAAACGAAGGAGCTTGGGAAAGGGGTGTGTGAGGAAGAGAAGACGGAGAGTTTCGCTGCTTCCTGCTTCTTCTTCTTCTTCTTTTTTTTTTTTAAAAAAAACCTAGTAACGGTGGGTGGTTCGGGTCCCTTGGCACAAGGTAAGACCTAACCTTGGGTCCTTGTACCAATTTGCTTTTCTCTTTGGCTCTGATAGGTTTTCCCACAATTCTTCGACGGACGCTGAAGACGACGGCGCTTCCGTTTCTTGTTGTGCCCCTTCGCCTCCTTCCTGCCCATTCCTCTTCTTCTTCTTTTCCCTCCTCCTACCTATCGGCGATTCAAACCAAAGAAACCCACCGAGCAATCTCCTAACCACGACAAAAAGCTACAAGGTTCCTCCTTTGCTGGACCTGGTGAACACTCTCTCTTCTGCGCTGCATATCTCCTGCCGCAAGGAGCTCCGGTGGATGAAATGACGATTGCTTTCAAAGGATTGCTCCTCGTTGAGGCGGTACTTCGTCAACCAAAAGAGGATTCAAGGTCTGGGCGCTTGCTTCCGACGATGGTTATGGTCTGGAAGCTAGAGATCTACACCGGGAAGCAACTAAAACAGCAGGAGGGCACGTGTCATCGTGAACCTTATGGCAGGTCTCCATTGGAAAGGGACACGTTGTGTACTGGGATCGCTTCTTCACTTCTGTGGAGGCGGTGGGGTAAAGTGATGCATTCGGCTTGAGGGAAAAGGAGAGGGCATTTCTCTCTCTGAAACATGTCCTGATGAACTTGGCCAAACCGACGGGTCCCGCCATTGGGCTGCAAAATGACCGGAACCGAAGCTGCTCGTTTTGGTGAGCAACGTTCCGAATGCGGAGGGTGGACTCCTTCTGGGTATTGTAGTCGGCAGAGGTGCGACCGTCCTCCATTAGGTGTGTTGCTGAGGGAGGAAGCCAGGAGCATCAGCAGAACAACAAAAGAACAAGAGAGAGAAGTAAGGAGCTCCTTATCCTTTTGACTACTGTTAACAAGAATGCACATTGGCATCAGTAAAATCCTTTTTGTCTCTTTGCGGCTTTCTTCTTTTCCTTCTCCTCTCTCTTCGAAGCTCTCTCCATCTCCTTGGCCGCTTTCTTCTCCGCCTTCCGGGCAGCCTTATGTTGCTTCGCTTTCGCCCTTTTGCGAGCCTCTTCCACTCTCGTTCCCTCGGTGAACCGATCCTGGAGCTCCTTCCAAATGGCATTCTCCTCCATGAGATAGGGATAGTACATGTTGGCTTTGTAGGTCCTGGTGGCTGCGTGCCGAGCTCCGAGGGAGATGACGCCTCCGATGACGAGGCCGCCGATGAAGAAGCCGGCCACCGTCCAAGGGGAGCGCCAAGCCTTTGAGGCGTTGGTGGCGGGATAGATAAAAGTTGTGGCACCTTTTGTCTGAACCGAACAGCAGTAGCTGCATGCGGGGTAGTGAGGACGAACTGTTGATGCCACCTTTTTGCGTAGGTTCGGCAGGTCGTCCACGCACTTGATTATTGCTAGCCTCCTGGGGCCGACAAGGAGAGGAGCACAGATAAGGAGCAAGTAACCGCATCAAAGAAGGAGAAAAAGGACAGGACACAGAAAGAAGGAGGGACAGCAAACAAACAGGAGCCCAATCCAACGAAAAGACAAACTAATGTACTCACTTCAGGGTTGCCTTGGACTGGAAGTACCGTTCAATGCCCTCATCGTTGCTCCACTCACAATTGTCAGCTACGTAGGCGGTGATGTCGGTCCATTTGTCGAGGTACACCACCGTTTCTGTGTAAGTGTCTCCGTTGGAGTCCGTGCATTCCTTCCTGTGCTCTGCGTACTGATGCACATAAGTGGCTGGTTTAGAGGCATTGAGAGTTGCAAACTCAATAACTGCACCTCTTCAGTTAGGTGGTTATTGGTTGTTTTAAAAAACACCGAAGGAAAGCAAAACGACAGGAGAGAGAGAGAGAGAGAGAGAGAGAGAGAGAAGTGAGAACAATAAAACAACAGGAGAGGAGAGGGAGGAGAGGGAGAGGAGAGGAGAGGAGAGGGAGGAGAGAGAGGAGGGAGAGAGGGGGAGAGGGAGGGAGGAGAGGGGAGAGGAGAGGAGGGAGGGAGGGAGAGGAGAGGAGGGAGAGGGAGAGGAGAGGGAGAGGAGAGGAGAGGAGAGGAGAGAGGAGAGGAGAGAAATGACAATGAAAAGAAAGAAAGACTAGAACGAAAAACGACAATTGGAAATGAAACAACAGACTTGCTCTGAATTGAGGCGACTATCAAAGGTCCGTTTGCCAGTCAGCCCGCTCTTCACTTTGAACTCAGCCACAGCCTCTTCCTCCTCTGTGATCATACCCGGCTTTTTCTGTGCTGTCTCTCTTATATTCGTCGGGTATGCGTTCTTTATTTGTGGTTTTTCAAACAAGTCTCAAAAAAAAAAAAAGACAGAAGCACCAAGTTCTGCAAAGCACCACGTTCATCAATCACCCCGTAATGTTGTTATACCAGGAGGAGGAGTAATATCATTACTATAATTTCCTGTAATTTCCTGTATTATAAATGCGAGGAAGAATCCGAAAGGCTTTTTCTTCCGTTTTGGCCTTCAGTTCATGCCATAATAAAACTTGTGTTTCTCCCTCATCTTCTCCTTCCTCCACCGCGCGAGCCCAACATCGTTTCAATGGAACGGGGGCAGTGGTTGCTGTGGCCATAACCTCCTCCTTTTCAAATGCACCCACCCACTCCAAATGGTTCAAGAAGAGCGAGCCCAAGGAAGGAACACAAAGCGAAAAGAAGAGAGTTTGGGTAAACTCGTATTTTTTTTTTCATCTTCTTCCTTTTTGTTACAAAGGCGGACAGTTCTCATCTTGTTCCACTTAATGCATTGTTTTATCTCTCTTTCTTATCTCCTTTCTCATCATTTTCTTCTCTTTTGCTTCTTGCTTTCTTCTCACTTCCTTCTTCGTTCTTTCATCTCTCGCTTCACTTCATTGCTCCAACCAGTCGTTGATGTCATAGCAAGAAGTGATGAGCTCCTCGCAATAAGGTAACGCCTTGCCTGACACAAATACATCCACCCACGACTCCATTTCTTGTTCTCCCTCCTCTTCATCGTCCTCTTCTTCTCCTTTCTTTGCACCGCTTGCATCACCCTTGGCAGAGGAGAGCTGCGTGGTAATATGTCGAGGAGGACGAGGAGGCGGCAGGTTGGAATGAGGAGTGAGCTTCGAGAATGTCGCCCCTGTTTGTCTCAGCATCAGCTTGTTCTTCATCGATTGTTGCAGCTCTTCATGTTGTTGCAGCTGTTTTTTGAGGTCTTCAGAGGAGGTGGTGAGCGGTTTGTTGCGGCTGTTGCTGCCGGCGAGAGAAGGAGGAGTTCCATAGGTCGCACTCTTGCGTCGCTCTTTCGCTGCTGCTGATGAAGAAGGAGAGGAAGAAGGAGGAACTCCCAACGATTGTCTAATGCCTCCGGAAGAGGAGTTTGCTGTGGATGCTTTGCTCTGTTGTTGAATGTAGAATTTGGGGTCTCTCCACTTGGAAGGAGTTGGAGAGGGAGGGCCAGAAGAGGCCGGCGATGAAGAAGGAGAGCCAGGAGATGGAGAGGATGGAGAGGAAGAGGAAGAAGGAGCAGTGGGTTGGGCCATGCCCTCAAAGAGGGTGCGACGCTCTTTGACGAGATTGGTGGCCAGCAGCATGCTGCCTCTTTTCAGGGTGGCGTAAAACTGTCTGTACTGGCGAGAGTTTTTCATCATGTCTTTCTTTAGGCCTTCGGCTTCTTCTTTGTTGCCTTTTCTCTGTTTTTGTTTGGCAATATAGCAAAGCAGATTAAGAAGTGAAAAAGGAACGAAGGGAGAAACAGCAGAACGACAGAAACAAAAAACAAAAACAAGGAAAAAATACGCACAAACAAGCCATCGTAATGAGTAATGAGATACTCAACAATCTTTGCAGCCTTAGGACCTTCCGTGAGATAAAGGTTCATGTCAGCGGTCGCATCTCCCGTTTGATAAGGTCGAAGAATGGAGGGAGCAAAGATGAGGGACAGATTGGAGGCGCCCATTTGATTCTTGTCCGAGTCGGCGCAGACCTCCTTCAGGAAGCGAAGCAGCAGGGTGAGGATCTCCTTGTTGGCGGGAGGCAGCAGAGAGATGACAGTGCGAAGGCAGTTTATCCTTTGGTTTTCTTGTCCCAGCTCTACGGAGGAGGAGGAGAAAGTTGGAAGGAAGCACGAGGAAGGAAGAAGGAAGAAGAAAGAAGGAAGAAGGAAGAAGGAAGCACGAGGAAGGAAGAAGGAAGAAGGAAGAAGGAAGCAGGGAGAAGAAAAGAAAAAAAGAAGCAAGAAAGCAAAAGAATGACGAATGAAGAAAGCAAAGAGAAGGTTTAAAAAGAAATAGGAACCCATGGCAACGCCAAAGCAGTCATAAAGTTCAAACGTCAGAAGAGGAATATCCAGTTCTGTAGCATAGCAAAAAGAAAAAAGAAAAAAGAAAAGGAAAAAAGAAAAGAAAGAAATCCGTTTTAGAAAATGAGGATTTTTCCTCTCTCCAAACACTCGTTATTTACACGAACCACGCAAGTATAACTTTAGGACGCCGGCCACCGTGTGAACGTCTCCTTTGGAAAGCTTGTCCAGGTCTACTTTCTTTCCTGCATGGAAAAAAAAAAGAAAATAATTGAATTGTGATTTAAACGATTAAAAAATCGAGAGAAATCGAACCCTTGTCAAATCGCTTCTTGATGGTATTTATGTCTTGCAACAAACCGGAAACACGGAACAAACCTTCCACCGTAGTTGCTGTCCGCGGGGGGAAAAAACGGTTAACAGATTACTTCTTTTTTAAAAGCGGATGAACAAATTGTGATTAAAAAATTGCAATCCAAACCATTATGGCGGCGTAACCAGCGGATGGTTTCATCCACAATCGGCGGCACTCGCGAACTCAGTCGGACAAACGTGCCGTACTGCGGCAAAGGCCCACGGTCTTTGCTGAACATTCTTGTTCTCTCTTCTTTCCGTTTCTTTCGTAAAAGCACACTCTCACGAAACGGCCTCCAAATCGATAATTATTGTCCGAGCAGATAAATGTCGACTGAATTTCATGTCGTCCCGATTAAATCCATGACGACCCGAAACTATTAGGCCAAACTATTCAGATGAATTATTGATTATTTTGTTTTTTTTTTGTTAGTCCTTGTGCTCGTCGTAGGAAGAGTTCACGCTCTTCTCCCACGCGACGATTTGCTCCATCCATTGATGGGCTTTGGCTTGGAGAGCTTCCTCATCGAAGCCGATGTTGTGCCCGTTTTCTGCCATAAGCTTGCCTGCTACCCACACCTTGCTCACGCTTTTTTTTTTGTTTTAAAACATTAACACGACCAAAAGAGCAAAAGAATGAAATAAAACAGAGAGAGAGAGAGAGAGAGAGAGAGAGAGAGAGAGAGAGAGAGAGAGGAAAGGAAGAAAGAAAAAAGAAAGAAAGAAACGACAAGAAAGAATGGAAAGGAAAGGAAAGGAAAGGAAAGAAGGGGAAAGGAAAGGAAAGGAAAGGAAAGGAAAGGAAAGGAAAGGAAAGGAAAGGAAAGGGAAAGGAAAGGAAAGGAAAGGAAAGGAAGAAGAAGGAAAGGAAAGGAAAGGAAAGGAAAGGAAAGGAAAGGAAAGGAAAGGAAAGGAAAGGAAAGGAAAGGAAAATGCACCTATTGGTACCAACATAGACGAGGTTGGTGATAGGGTTGAAGACAGGCTCCGTTCGCAGCTCGATGGCGACCAAATCCGCCCATTTGCCTTTCTCCAAAGAGCCGATGCAGTGGTCCAACCCCAAAGCCTTGGCTCCGTTTATGGTGGCCATCTTCAACATCTCGAAACTGGGCAGCACTTTAACGCCTTCTGTTTGTTGGGCATGCAGGCGGTGCATCAGTGCTGCTGTGCGCATTTCACCTGTTTTTGTTTGGTAAGCCAAAAGAAGAGAAGAAACAACGATGGAGGAGAGAAAACGAGAGAAGAGCAGCGGAGAAGCTGGGAACGAGGGAAAAAAGCGATAGACCTAAAAGATCGAGGTCGTCATTGCTAGCAGCGCCGTCAGTGCCAAGGCAAACGTTGACGCCTTTGCTGATATAGTCAGCGATGGGGCAGATGCCATTGCCGAGTTTCAGGTTGGACTCAGGACAGTGCACCACGCTCACTCCTATTCCCCGTTTTAGGAAAAGCTCCAGTTTAGAAATAAACCAAGTGTCGAAGCGCAAAAAGAGAGAGTAACGTGACAGCAGAACGAGAGAATAGAAAAGGGACAGAAGTACAGAGAAGGGAAGGAAGGAGAAGGCATAGAGAACCTTTGGCAGCACAAAGATCAATCTCTTCAGGCAGAATTTGGGCCATGTGAACGGCGATGAGGGAAGAATCCATGATGCCAAGCCTCTCCATTCTAGCAATGGGACGAACGCCATGGACCTTCACACTCTCGGTCACCTTGGCCATTTCCTCGTGCAAGTGAAGGTGCACTCGCATGTTATGTTCTGTATGTCCATGGAAGTGAATACGATTTCAGTAGACAGTTAATTACCCCAAAAACACAAAAAGTTTTTGTTCTGTAATACCTTTAGCAAGCTTTTTAACCTTGAGGAAACTTTCGTCGTTCACTGCGTTATGAGAACAACAATAAGAGAAAAACAGTGAGGAACAAAAGCAACCAACAGAGAGAGCAAGAGAGAGCAAGAGAGAGCAAGAGAGAGAGAGAGAGAGAGAGAGAGAGAGAGGAGAGAATGACCAAAGAAAAAAAGAGAAAGAGAAAGAGAGAGGCGTTACAAACCGGTATAGGGAGCATGCGGCGCCAAAGAAATAGTGACCAAGGGGTCCTCCTTGAACTCCTCCGCCATGGCCAGGCCTTTCTCCAGGTACTCGTCCGGACCCTTGCCCCAAGCGGTGGGGAACTCGATGACGGGCACGCCGATGTTGCAGCGCATGCCCATGGAGGAGGCCACGCGGGCGGTCACCTCGGGGAAGAAGTACATGTCGTTGAAGCAGGTCACGCCGTTGCGCAGCATCTCCCCGACGGCGATCCGCGTGCCGTCCTCCACGAACTCGGGGCCGACCCAGCGCTGCTCCGCCTGCACGATGTTGGAGAGCCACTGGGAGAGCGTGGTGTGGTCGGAGTAGAAGCCGCGGAAGAGGGTCATGGGCGTGTGGCAGTGCATGTTGACGAGGCCGGGGATGAGGACGTGGTGCTTGTGGAGGTGGTGCTCCCGCTCGGCGACGTACTTTTGCTTGGCCTCCTCCGTGGGGAGAATGTCGTGGATCTTTCCTGTTGGGAGTTTGATGAAGAACAATAATTTTTTTTTTAGTGTCATGGATGTCTTTGAAGGAAGGAAAAAAAAAAGAAGATGAGAAGAAAGGTTTGCCTTGATGGATGACCAAGGAGTGTCGCTCCAGAACGCAGTTATCAGGAACGATAGGAACGATCCATCGGGCGTGAACCACCTCGCTGACTTGCTCTCCCATTGTGTTCTTTCTTCGTTCTTCTCCGAACGATTTTCGGAAAAAATATCAACACAATTATCGATATATCGAAAAAGTAATTTATTTGTGGACATCACGATTATCGAATCTGAAATATTGATAATTGTTTTGATAGTTGTAAATAGTTGTCGACAATAATAAGATCACGGATCCATTCTCTGATTTTCGATTGGTGGGTGGGTTCTGCCAGATAATTCAATTGACCTTTTTCATTGTTTTGGTTGGTCCGGCATAACGACAGTCATCCTTGAAACACGCAACCCATCTCACCCATCGAGTAACCAGGATCGAACTTATTCTGCCGAGCAACTAAGTAATATCTCGTCATTCCACAATTTTTTTTTTCCCTTCTTGTTGTTTCTTTCTTAAACCTGGAAGACAACTTAGTATCCTGCACATTCGTTTTTACCTAACACACCCACTCACAAAAACAAAAGGCTTGATGTCCCAAACTCGAGCGTCGCTGCTTACCTTTGGCAGTCGTGGGGACGTGCAACCGTTCGTCGCCATCGGGCTGGCCCTCCAAAGGCAGGGCTACCACGTGACGCTCTGCGCTCCCAAGGACCAGGAGGGCTTCGTCAGGCATCACGGCATTCACCACTTCGTCCCTCTGCACTTCACCACGGAGGAGATTATGAAGAAGTTCGCCCCGTGCATGAGGGACCCTTCCAAGGCATGCGTTTTCCTTCCTTTTCATTCTCTTTTCACTGGCCTTTCTTCATTCTAACTCTTTAAAAAAAAATTCAAAAAAAAAAAAAAAAACAGATGGAGAGTATTATTGCTGGATACTACAGCGAAGACTTTCCTCAAACAAAGAACGTGGTTATGAAAGTTTGTAAAGTTCGTACATTCCCTCTTGGTCTTTTCTTTTCATTCATTCAATGAAGTTTTATTTTATATCTAATATCAATAAAAATAATACATAGGAGTCCGATATTGTGCTTTACCATTGTTGCTTAGAGAGCGAGGTATTGTGTGCCACCGAACATTTCAAAGTTCCAGCCATTGGAGCGACCGTGTTTCCGTTCATGGGTAACGCGTTGCTTTCGCTATCGTTTGCATTTTGTTTTCTTGACCAGAACAAATACCCACAACAGTGACATCCCAGTATTTTCCACCGGTGTTGGATGAAGACATGTTTCCAGCTGGCACGCCTTGTTCTTTGGTTTGCATCTTTGATTTTGTTTATTTATTTTACTTGTTTTATAAGCTAACAAAACTATATAAATAAAAGGTATGGGAAACAGTGTTGAAGGGAGGATGGACACAGGCCCGGGCCAACGCCATCAACAAATGGAGACGAGAACTGGGGCTCTCTCCAGTCGACCACCCTTTGGGCATTCATGGCCTTGCCGAGGGCAAAGAAGGCCTGAATCATCGCTTCATCACAATGTGGAGCGGACACATCTTGCCTCGAGCAGCTGATTGGGGAGAGAACGTTTTGGAAGGAGGATTCTGTTTCCTGGAGGAAGATGCGAAAGGAAAAAAGTCGGCGGAACAGGAGAGAGTGGAGGAGTTCTTGACAAAAGGAGAGAAGCCAGTTTACTTTGGGTTTGGATCAGTGCAGCATCCAAATCCGGATACTTTGGTCCAAGCCATTCTGAATGTCATTGATAGGTAACTGCTTGTTCTTGTTCTTGTTCTTGTTCTTCTTCGTGTTCTTGTTCTTCTTTCTCCTTCTTTTTTTTTTTTTTTTTTTTGTGGATGTTCTTTCTCTGATCACCGCATTCAATTGTTTTCCTCATTCTCGCTTTTATGGTAACTTTGTTTGCGAAGACTCAAGCTACGAGCTATCATCTACGAGGGGGCGGGCAGCTTGCCACGCCCAATAGACTTGGATCTGACCAAGTTTGGAACGGATCGTGTCCTGTGGGCCAAGGAGGTTCCTCATTCTTGGCTCTTTCCTCAATGCCGTGCAGTGGTCATCCATGGCGGTATTGGCACTGTGGCCACCGCCTTGAAAGCCGCCGTTCCTCCCATCATCTGTCCCATTGGCATGGATCAACCGGTTGCTCTCTCTCTCTCTCTCTCTCTCTCTCTCTCTCTCTCTCTCTCTCTCTCGGCTTCTCTTCTGCGCTTCGTTTGCTTCTCGGATTCCGCATTGGTCTGACTCCTTTGTTGCAAAGTTTTGGGCTCATAGATTGGCCGAAAAGGGATTAGGTCCCAAGAAAATCGTCAACGCTCTGAGGGTGAACGCCGAGGAGCTATTAGCCTCGATGAAAGAAGTTTTCAGCGACGAAGAAAAAGAACAGAGCGAAGAAGGGCAGATGGAGGGAGGGAGCATCATCCGTGAAAGGGTCCAAGCGGTCGCCAAGCTGTTGGCCGCCGAAAACGGCGTCGCCAAGGTGGTTGCTGTGGTGCAACAACTAGCACCTTCTCCTCTTGAAACGAGAGAAGCGTGAAGAAACGCAATTATGCATGCATGCATGTATGTACAGAGTGAGATGGGAGGGGGGGGGGGGAAGTCATTCAAGAAAGTGAGCACGAAACTCGGGGGTTGGCCTTCGGCAGGACTCGCTCTGCCCAAAGAGTGTGTATCGCCAGGAGGCAAAGGTGGAGTAAGCAAAGTCCCGCAGGAAGGGGGGCACCACGATGAAAGCGTAGAGGCAGGACCACCCGGAGCCCTCCAGCATGGCCAGCACCCTCAGCACCGCAGAGGACTTTGTGTAGCACTGCTGGCCCTGGATGAGGACCACGGTGCTGAGGTCGTTGGGCAGGTGGAACTTATCCAGGAAGTTCTGCCCGGTCTCTGACTGGAGGGAGGCAAACTTGATGCGATTCTGGGGATCCCTGTCGATGACAAAGTTCACAAAGGAGTTGCAAAAGTTGCAGACGCCGTCAAAGAGGACGACCGCCTCGTAGCGCGCCAGCTCCTCGTCGACGTCTTCCTCGAGGTCGCCCCCCTCGTCCGCCGCTCCTGCAGAGTAATAGTCTGTCGAGGAGGCCAGGAGGTGGTGACGACCGTGCTCTTCCTGCTCTGCCTCCTGCGCCAGGTGCCTGCTGCTGCTCCCTCTTTGTTGCATAACCTCCTTCCTGCTACTTTTTTTCTGTTTTCGCGTCGTCCTGGGACAACATTCGCGTCGTCACGATAACATCTTCCCCTTCTAGATTAATTAAATTTCGTGTCGTCACGAAACAATTGCCCCAGCGATTCATTTCCAGCGAAAACCAAGAGCGGCGCAGCGGAAAGAGGGAACAAAAAAGAAAGAGAGTTACGCGCTCTTCCTCTCTGTTTTCTTTGGCTCTTGCTTTCTTTTCTTTTTCTTTTTTCCCCCCCTCCCCTTTCTCCCTCCAACCTTTTCAGACACGCCACACACACACACACACCCAAACAAAACTTTTTTTTTTAAAAAAAAGACACCGAAAAAAAAAAATAATCAGAAAAAAAAAAGAAGACAAACGATCTGCTGCAAAAGAAAACGACCATGACATTTTTCGCTGGTGCCTCCTCCTCCTTCACCAGCCGGCGGCATTCCCTTCCCCCCTTCCTTCTCGTCCTTGTCCTTCTCGTCCTCTCCCCTCTCCTTCCCTCCTCCCTCTCCCAGCCCCTCAACAACGACGAGGACGAACACCTCCTCCCCCTCGACCGCGAGCTCCAGTACCAGCACCTCGAAGCCGCCCCACAACAGGATCTGGACCTCGACCTCGAGCCCGAACCGCACGAACCTCTCCAGGAAGAAGATGAACCGCAAGATCCCCTCTTGCTCTCCCCTCTTCCCGAGCCCGTTCTCTCCCTTCAGCAGCTGCAGCCGAGTAGACCCCGCAGGGAGGCCTACGTCTCCATGCTGACCAACGACAACTACGTCTACGGCGGGCGAGCCCTCGGCGCCTCCATCCGTCGCTCCGGCTCCACCAAGGACATGGTGATGGTGGTCACGGACGGCGTGTCGGAGAAGAACAGGGACCTGCTGCGAGGGGACGGCTGGCTGGTGCGCCCCGTGGACATCATCCCCAACCCCTATTTCGCGAGGGAGGAGGACGCCCCTAGCTTCACCATCTGGTCCACCTTCACCAAGTTTGCCATTTGGAACATTACCGAGTATGTCTTGTCGCTCTCTTCTCTCTCTCTGCCTCTCGCTCGTCTCTCTTCTCTCAACCTCTCCCCCGTCTCAAACTCCCTGTCTCTTATCTCTTTCTATCTTGTCTCTTTCCTCTTGTTTCTTTCTCGTTCTCTCGTGTCTCTGTTCTTTGCCCTGCTTCTCTCTCTTCTCTCTGCCTGTTTTAAACCTCAACGCTTTACATGACAAAACAGATATGACAAACTCATATTCTTGGATGCTGATGTGGTGGTGCTTAAAAACTTGGACCCGTTGTTCAACTGTGGCAAGGGCATGTGTGCTCAAATTGGAGTATGCTTTTTCGTTTGGTGTTTTTGTTTTGGTTTCATTTGCAAATATCTGACCACTGGAAACTCATTGAAAAAAATAACAGAAAGCATATCCCTCTCTCTTCAACTTCAATGCTGGAGTAATGGTGATTACTCCATCGGAGGCTATCCTTAACGACTTGCTCGCTTCCGCCAAGCGTCTTGGCCACAACGGCAAGTCCGAAGCTGGTCTTATGAACAAGTACTCACTCACTCTCCTTTTTTGTCTTTCACTGTTCTTTGGCTTCATTTCTAGTTTCTTTTTGTCTTACCTTCTCCTATTCTCCTTCAAAAAAAAAATGAAATATAGATACTTTATGCATTACTGCGTAAATGAAGGCAAGTTACCAGGAACTCTTCCCGCGTTGCGATCACAATCGAAGCCATTCCATCCTCCGACTTTCGATGAGAACAAACTGGAAGAGATGAGAGACTTGTGGTGTGTGACTCTTCCCAAAGCTTACAACTGGCGTTGGGGCCAGTGGATCCATCAACTCATTGGCAACGAGACCAAACTGGAGCCTTACAACAAGAACATGTACTTTCTTCTTGCTTTTTTTCGTTTATTTACTTATTTGTTATTTCTTTTCTGTTTTCTTTTTCTTCCTCGATTCTTATTGTTGGCAAACCATACAACAACAGACAAATAGTTCACTTCAACGGTGCCTTCAAGCCTTGGCAATGGAGACTTTATCCCTTCCACGGATGGTTTGGCTACTGGCATGCTTTCACTGGCGATCTGAGCCCTGGTATCTTCCGCGAAGATAACCTTCAACAGATCCCAACCTTGCTCTTCCCTCTGCTCGTCTTTGGTTTCATCTACTTCCTTAGCCAGCAAGAATGGGGATTACCTCGTTTCTCTCACTGGTTCGCTGCCAATTTCTTGTCTCGCGTTCCTTTCTTCGGCACTCCTTCTTCCTTCCGCTATACTCCCGCTTCTCGTTGGCAAAGACGTTCCGTTTGGGAGCAAGTGAAACGAGGAATACGATGGATTCCGATAGTCGGTCCTTTGCTCTTTTTTATCTTTGGCAATCGCAACCGAGGAAGCGGTCGTCGCCATTACTCTCCCAACAACAGCCTCTTCTCGAGCTTGCTCTGCATCGCCTTTGCTTCCTACTGCTTGCTCTATCCTCATTACTACTTGTGGGCGGAGGATAAAGAGCTCATCCCTCCCTACCTCTCTCCTTTCTTTGGTTGGTTCCTTCACTTGGAGTGGAGCTTGTTCCTCTTCTGGGTGCCCTTCTCTCTCTACTGCTATTACTTCTACTTGGTGGGCATTCTGCTCCCCTCTTCGCCTGCTTCGGACTTTGTTTCAACAAGACACAAGGAAAAGGAAGAGGATATCACGATGGAAGACGATCCTTTCCTGTCTTCTTCTTCTTCTTCTTCGACTTCAGTTCCTGAGCAAGTGGATGAAGAAACCGGACCAACAAGAGCATCAGCAACAACGCCAATTCTCTCAACGCCAACAACATTTATGCAGCATCCTTTGCGTCAATTCAAAGCCAAAGAGGCCTTCGAAAAGTACTTTTGGTTGGAGCAAAGCGGCCTTCTCGCCAACTGCGCCTGCAACAGTCTCGCCATTCTCTTCCTCAACGTTGCTACCCTGTGGATCGAGCTTTACTTCTTTGGCTTCACGAACGCCGTATCAAGGAGCATGCTGCTCTACGTGGCCGGTTTCTTTCATGTTATCTATGTGATGTTATGGGTGGAGAGCGTGCCCTTGTTGTTCTTCTTGCAAGGAAAGAAGGATAGACGACCGGAGCTGCTTTCCTTCTTTGCCAAGAAGCATCGCTCTTAAACCAAAACGAATGCTTCTCTCATCTCTCTTGTTCCTTTTTAAACTTCGCTATTGCACATAAAATCCTGTTTTGTCTTACTACCCTAAGTGTATTCAGTTTTGAAGACTTTCAAGACTCTCATGCCTGTCGGAGAGAGAGGATTGTGTGACGGGCATGATCAACGAAGCAGCATCCGTGAGAGACCGTCGTTGATACCGATAGGATGAAGAACGACGTTGGCGTGGAGAGGATGTAGGAGACTCTGCTGCATCTTCTTCTTTTTCGCTGTTATTGTTGGAAGTTGTTGTGGTGGTGGAAGATAAGGAAGAGGTCGCTGTTTCCGCCTTTATGGTTGTGGAAGAGGAGGTAGGAGTAGTTGAAGAGGAAGAGGTGGTAGGGGTGGAAAGTGCTGTACGCATCTGTTGAAGGCGGTTGAACTCTTCCAGGATTTGCGGATAAAAGTGGTTTCGCAGACGTGCAATCTTCTTCCTGGGAAAAGAACCAAGTCCGTCAAATGCAACCTGTTGCTCCGCACGACGTTAGAAGAAAAAATGACTCTTTTATGGTGTTCACTCGGATAGGAAAGCTACCTTGATAAGTTGGTCATAATCGTGGAGTCGCTTTGGGATGCCCTTGAGTAGGACAAACAGGGACTGGTAATCGTCGGTCTTGAGGATCTCGGCACTATGCATTTTGAGAATGGCTAACCCAACCCTGAACAACACTTTGTTCCCTTCGTTGAATAAACAGTCCCATACTCGAAGTACTGCCTGTTATGTTTGTTAAACATCGGTTTTTTTTTTTTTTAAGAAAGGGAAAATAGAGTATAGAGAAAAGAGAAGGGAATGGAACATACCTCTGGACAAAGGTCTTTGACAAACAAGCAACTGAACCACTGCATCGTAATAAGAGGAAGTGACAAGTTATTACGATGGAGGTGAGTGGCCACCGCAGTCAGTTTTGTGGACAATAAGTCCTGCAGCACTAGCTGATCGATTTGAACTCCCAACAAATTTACTCTGAATAATAAAATAGAAGAAAGAGAAGAAATGAGTTACAATTAACGGAAGCAAGAAAAATAAAAGGAAGTTACCCAAAGTAATGCCGTGGCAGAATATCCTCTATAGAGAAGCAAATTCATTTGAGAAGAGGGAGAGGCAGAGGGAGAGGGAGAGGCAGAGGGAGAGGGAGAGAAACGAAAGCAAACCCATGATTGTAACTAGCATCCAAAAGGCCTCTTCTTCTTTCATAAATAACAGAATCATCCCTGTGAAGAAGTTCATGGACTGACAATAACCAACACTTATCATCTTTGTTAGATAGAGAATTTAAAGACTCAAAGATAATAACGTACGTAGGGTTCCTGATAGCATAGGCCACCAAGATTCGTTTGAGCTTTTCTTGACCCTTTTCGTCGAAGTAAGGATGTCCAGGAAAAGTTCTTGGGGCATCCTACATACGTTGTTTGTAAAAAAGGAAACTGGTTGGAAACATTGAAGACAGATGACAGAAGAGAGGAGAGAGAGAGAGAGAGAGAGAGAGAAAGAGAGAGAGAAAGTTACAAGAGCAATTTGCTCAGCAAAAGGAGATGGTTCCGTTTCATGCTGCCGTAATAGACTTTTGTAGTAGCCCTCGTTTTGTTCCATCTTCCGCCTTGCTCCGGAACACAGCAGCCATGCCTGCATATACCGGTTTTAATGAATGTAAGATACAACGAAGCCGAGGAAAAACTGAACAAAATACAGTACTTGTCTCCTGCGGTTCATAGGAATGCCTCTTCGAACTAAATTTTTGAAAGCGACAGTAGTCGTATACAGTCTATTCTTATTGTTCCGCAAGTAGGCTAAAGTGAGACGAGATTAGAAATGAAAAATGCTATACAAGAGGAAGAGAAAGAGGAAGAGGAAGAGGAAGAGGAAGAGGAAGAGGAAGAGGAAGAGGAAGAGGAAGAGGAAGAGGAAGAGGAAGAGGAAGAGGAAGAGGAAGAGGAAGAGGAAGAGGAGGAGGAAGAGGAAGAGGAAGAGGAAGAGGAAGAGGAAGAGGAAGAGGAAGAGGAAGAGGAAGAGGAAGAGGAAGAGGAAGAGGAAGAGGAAGAGGAAGAGGAAGAGGAAGAGGAAGAGGATGTAATACGATACCTTGCCACTGTTGAGCATTGTGCTTAATGATGTGAGAGTATGCTTTATCTGCCAAGTATTGTTCTTTACTTTGATAAGTAAAGCCACAAGAATCTCGCTCTCCTTCCCACCTCACCATGTCTTCCATTTCAGATGCTTCATCTCGTTTGCTTGTAGTAGGCGTTAATAGTTCGAAACTTTTGATACTATTTTCCAAAAGTAAGCAAACGTAAGTCTGAGATTGCTTTTTAACAAGCAAAAAGATAAGGAAAACAAAAAAAGAAAAGGAAGAAACGGCATACGCTTTTTCTATGTACATTCGCGTCGTAGCTCCAGGCACCGATTCATTCTCCTCTTCTTCTCCTTCATATTCCTTATGTTCTGTATTCCTCTCTTCTTTGCTTTCTCCATATTGATCCTCTATCTCTTCTCCTTTCTTCTTTTCTCTACGAACAACATGCCATTCGCGCTCTAGCTCTGCCTTTTCATCTTGTTCTTTCTTTCCGTTATCGAATTCTTCGCTTTCTTTTTCTTCCGCACCACCATCTTTGTTAGACGAAGACGTTGTACTCCATTCCTCCATTTCGTGCGATACATCTGCTGACGAGTGCTCGGTTCTATTACTTATACTCCCTCTCCAAAAACCTGGCCTTGTTGAAGAGGAGGAGGAAGAAGAGCCATCGCTATGCATCTCTGATGCATCAGCGTTGAGGGAGGAACCAGAGTAATCGACGGAAGAATGAGCTGAACGTGATGGAGAAGCAGAATGTTTCGTTGGTATTTGAACAACTTCATTGTGAATAGTTTTGTAGGTATTGTATATGTTGGCTGCCATAGTGAAGAATGTTTTGCCTTTCGTAGGTGTTACTGGTACTGTCGACGTGTTGCTAGCGTTATAGCTCTGTTGTTGGTGTTGATATTGCAGTTCGGCTCCTTTCCTGACGGGAACAGTATCAGAAGAAGAAGTTTTGAAGCTTTGTCCTGGATCTGATGCTGATAAGTTTGGAGTAGAAGTAGAGACAGAAGCAGTGGATGATTTCAAGGCACTGTCTTTACTATGGCCAAGGCGAGGGCTGGTGACAGTGGCAGAGGAAAATGGAATAGGAGTTAAGGCGCCTTTGTTGGCAGCTTCCCATGCTACCGATGGGACGGTTTGTTTTACAGAAAAGGAAGAAAGTGATGATGAAGAAGAGGAGGAAGATGATGATGATAATTGAGGCTCCGTTTTGGTAGCTTCAATCGTAACAGCAGGAATCGCTCTTTCAGTTGCTTCAATGGGGGTGGAAGAAGATGAAGAGGGAGAGGAGGGTGAAGAGGGTGAAGAAGCAGACGGAGAACCAGGAGAAGAAGGGGAAGGTGATGGCGATGATTCTTCTTTGTGAAATGCCTCCATTTCGCACGAAGAAGGTGTTTCTTGTTCTTTGTCTTCTGTGTCAGGCATGAAAATCTCAATTCGTTTTTGTTTTTGATTATTGTTGCTGTTCAAATTGACTTTACGGGGTGACTTTAGAGAAAGACTCATCCGTCGAGTTAAGCTAAAGCCGGTTTGTTTTTGTCCTCTCATTGCACTTAGTTGTTGCTGTTGCTGTAGTCTCCGTTCTCGTTCGAGCTTTCGCCGCTCTTGCTCTTGTTCTTGTTCTAATTCGATCTCTCTAAGCACTTCTCTTTCTTTCTCTGCTTCACGTTCGATCCTTCGCTCTCCAGCTGTATCTAATTCGTCCATTATTTGTGGAATGAACGTTCCTTTAGTTGCTTTTGTTCGTTGCCGTTTCTT
Source organism: Balamuthia mandrillaris (assembly GCA_031835245.1). Lineage (NCBI taxonomy): Eukaryota > Discosea > Longamoebia > Balamuthiidae > Balamuthia > Balamuthia mandrillaris. Next base: position 30,672 of record JAVKOQ010000093.1, on the reverse strand, counting down.
GAGGTGATGAGAAGTATTGTTGCTCTCACGTTCATTTTTCGTTTGGTCTTCTCCTCTGGCTTCTGTTTTTGTTTCTTCTTCCTTTTCGTGTTCATCCACTTCTCTTACTTCCTCTTCTTCTTTTACTTTTCGTTCGAATGCTTCAATCGACGTTGTCGACTCGTTCGTTGAAGCAAGATGTAGCGTAGGAGGCTCAAAATAGCTTTGATCCTCCTCGTCTCTTCCTGCCCGTTGAGGAGAAGGTACGATGAAATCTTTTAATGCAAGGGACCACGCTAAAAACTCGAACACGCTCTCTGAGTTGGAAGTCCGATTCTCTCCATACGTTTTGAGCAACGTTATAAGATCGCCTGGTCATCGATGAAAATTGTAAGTGTGAACAACAAAATGTTTCAACTTAAATGAAACTTGAATGTACCTATTGCTGTTTGCTTTTGTTTCAACAAATATAACAAAGAGTGAAGCTGAGAAGGCAATTGGCTCTGCTCAAAAGCAAAATATTTGATAGAACGTCCGCATTGTGCTGCTGCTATCACTTGAATGATCGCTTTCAACTGTGGATCGCCTTTAAAGATGCCACAACCTATCAATGTTTCAACAAAAATGGGGGGAGAGAATGAGATAACTAGCCTCATTGAAGATAAACTAGAAAGAAACAAATTAGAAGTAACAGTTACCCCAGTTGCCGGTGGCAATTGGCTTCAGCGCTTTTGTTGCTGTGTAGATGCCTTCTTCTGGAACAGAGAAACCAGCATACGCTTTGTTGAGATCTCGCAAAAGAAACGGAATCTCATATTGCTGCTTATGTTCTCCGTTCTCTATCATTCGAAAGTCAACTGCGTCAATAGCTATTACCTCTGTGTCCAACCGACCCATTGCATCACTTTGGATAACAAAATGAGCAAACAAAACAAAAAATGAAGTAAAAGTGAAACGAACCGTTTGGAACGTTTTGCAGGAAGGACATAATCTCCATCAAACGTAAAGGACGGACCATAACCACGATAGTTACTATAACGTTGAGCTCCTTTGATCACTAGACTCTCCCACTCGGTTAACTTGGCGGTGAACAACATCGCTGCCAACAACTCCGGATGAATCATCATCAATATCTGTTCTTGTATTGCGCTCTGAAGTAGTGAACAGAAAAGAAACTCAAATTCAGTACTTGGACATATGCTTTAAAGAAAATAAAACAGAAACAGAACGTTGAACAAACCTCTTGAAGAACTCCACCGCCAATGAACTCGTTTGCAAAGTCAACGTGAGCCATTCCAATCGCGTCTTCGATCTTATTTTCAAAACCAGCAACCGCAGCCACTTCTACGTCCGTGAACCGCGTTTGGGAGATTTGCCAGTCGGGCAGTTGCTGCTGGTGAATTACGCGCCTGTGGTATGTTACGGTTCCCAGTGAATTCGTTCCTCCGTCTTTTGTTGACCATCCATTACAAGACTCCACTATAATTTCGTGAGAGATGAGAACACTAAATAGAGAGAGAGAGAGAGAGAGAGAGAGAGGAGAAGAGAACAATGATGAAGAGAAGAGAGAAGTAACGAACGTTCTTGCTTAAACCGCTCAAAGTAGTGCAATATGCTTCGAAGCTTTTCGCTTTGCTGAGAACCGTACTCGCCATCTACTATCTCATAGAGACAAGACATGCACTCCTCTTCGATGACTTTGTCAGGCTTAAAAAAAAGGAAAACAAATGGAAGAAAGGCAAAACATACCAGAAGGATTGCCGCTGAAGTTGAAATAGGGAAATTGTTGGGCCTCATAGCGTTGTACAGGAAACGTACAAAAGAAAGCGTTCGCCAAGAGAGAGGCTATCTGCAGCCGGGTGAGTGTAACCGTTTGTTCAACGCCTTCCACCAGCAATGCGATCGGAGAAGGAAAAAGCTCTGGCAGCTTTAAGTCGTTTAACAATAAATGCGAATTGAGAACACAGAACGAGAAAAAGAGAAGCAAGGAGAGAGAGAGAGAGAGAGAGAGAGAGAGAGAGAGAGGGATACGAGAAGAGAGAGCAGTGAGGAGAGAGAAACGACAAACGAAAGACAATGAAAACAAACCTGAAGAGCGAGCCGCTGCAGGAACGGCAGAGTGGAGGAGAAAAATCTGACTCGCTCTTCCTCGCTCATCCGCTCCTTCAAGAACAAGCGCAACCCATCAAACGAGGGAGGCATCGTCTCGCTATGTGCCTCCGTTTTAAGGTGCTGTATCGCTATCAACGCCGCAATCAGCTGTTCCGGGGTGGTGAGGGCAGCCGTCAGCACCTTCTCCACGATCAGATCCCACAGAGGAAGAACCTCCCCTTCTTGGCTGCTTTGGTAGGTAAGGCCGCGGCAGCATGGCAACTGAACGTAAGGGCTGAGCTTCTCCTTTGGATGTCGTCCCTTACTCTCTTCGCTGCCGCTACTATTTTCCGCCAGCATTTTTTTCAAAAAATAATAGATATCTCCTTCCCTTTTCTTCTTCTTCGTTTGAGCAAAAAACAGAAGGAGACGTGCTTTTGTTGTCGTTACGTTTGGCTCCCTCGCTCACCGTAACAAGAAAAAGAATCAGAAATCCCTGCGCCCACTTCTTTCTTTTCTCTTTTTCTTCGTTTATTTCAAAAAATTTGTAATTTCAACAAAAAAAAAAAAACAAAAACAAATTATCGTTCGATTTTATTATCGTCGATTATGTCCGCAAAAATTTTCACCATTTCGAGTCGACACGGGCAAACAGACGCATTCGTGTCGACATTCACTTGTTGCGTTCCCTGAGGCGCGGCGAGTTGGGCTGCATGTCCCCCAACAGTCGTCCTTGGTCCTCGCCCTTGTGGTCCCTCATCTCGGCAGCTGCCGAGTGGTGGTACCTCGCCTTGCCCTCCATCTCCGTGATGAACTTGGGGTCCTTTTGCGTCTTGCTCTTGTCCTTCTCCTCGTCCGCCTTCTTCTGCAGCGACTCGGCGTACTTGTCCCTCTCCTCCGCGGTCATGGGGTCCTTGGGGAAGGGATTCTCCTTTCGATGGGCGGGTTGGGACTCCACCGACTGGGTGTAGATTTTGCCCTTGGGGGTCTGCACGGTCAGGTCCTCCAAGGCGGAGGGCTCCCTCGGCTTGTTCTGCTCCAACTGGCTCTGTCCTTCCATTTTAGCTATGAAATAAGATTGGTAGACCTTGTCTTTTGAGTGTGTGAGTCGTTTGTGCTCTTTGTGGATTGTTGTTTTTAAAAAAGCAGCCTCTCTGGTGGTGTTGTGGCTTTATGTTTGGTTGGGTCACCGGATAGAAGACAGGGAAAACAGAGAGAAAACCGCAAAGCAAGGCGAGGAAAGATGGAGCCACTCCCCCCACCCCTCGTGCGAAATCCTCCTTCACAAATAACCCAACGAAAAGTCTTCCCAGAACCAAAGACGAGAGAGAGAGAGAGAGAGAGCGAGAGAGAGAGAGAGAGAGAGAGAGAGAGAGAGAGAGAAATAACGAGAGAGAGAGAGAGAGAGAGAGAGAGAGAGAGAGAGAGATAAAAGAACAGGAAAGAGAAGAGGAGGAAGAAGAGAGGGACTAATAACGAACTGGTTTACATGGACTAAAAGAGGTGTTTCTTAGTTAGCATTCTGCAAGGTGATGGTTCTATCCTTGAGGGTGGTTTGGTTCATCTCTTTCATCGCCCGCTCTTTCTCCTCCTCGCTGTCAAACTCTACAAAGCCAAAGTATTTGCTGCGGCCGTCATTGCCACGCTTTGGGATGTCCACTGAGCGGACGGAAAAGGTGGAGGCGAACAAGTCTCGCAGCTCTTCTTCTGTGGTCTCGGAAGGAAGGTTGCCCACATAAAGCGTCCGTTTGCTCTTTTCCAGGTCTTGCAATCTGTCCAAACAAAGAGGAGACAAAAGAATGAAACGACGTTAAACGATGAGAAAAAAAACGACCTTACTACTAGAACGAGAAGGACAAGAAGTACGAGAGAAAAGAACAAGCAACAGGAGACTAAATACACAAAGCAAGAATGAAGAGGACTTACTTTTTTTCTTTGTCGGGAATCTCTGAGCACTCAAAGTGAGGAGGGCTCTGTGCTCCTTCCTCTCCTAAAGGAACCACATAACGCACTTCGAAGGGGTCATCCGCTGTTCTGCTGATGAGATAAACCTCCTTCAGGACAAACTCGAACGAGTCGTCCCAAATCTTCTCAAACTCTTTGATCTTGCGCAGCGTTTCTGCCTGAGAAGAAGAAGAAAGGCACATCGGTAAGCATCGTCCATGGGTTCACACGAGGCAACGCAACGAGTGAAAGCAAGTACCTTTTTCTTGAACTGGCCTACGCTCATGTGAGCAGTGAAGCCTTTGTCGGATTTTGTGGACTGAGCGTCGCAATAGGGATACGCTTCTTCGATCTTCCTTTGCAGTTCTTTCAACGATCCTTCTGGCTGTTTATAGACCCAAACAGCACAAAGTGAGAGAGAGAAGAAAGAGAACAACAAAAGAAGAGCAAAGAAAGAAGATGCAAGAAAAACAAGAGCGAAGAAAAAGAAGACAAGAAGGGCGAAGAGCAAAGGTGCATCAAAGGGGGAGTAGAAACCAAACCTCATCTTCAGGATGCGCCCAAACGGTATAGCTCTTGCTGTGCTCAAAGAAGTCAAACTTGCGGAAACGCAGCGTGAAGGGCTTCATGGAGGAAAGAGCTGCGGTCAAGCGTTGTTGGGCCTCCTCAAAGTAGAGGTCCTCCACAAAGGGAAAGAGCAGGGTGATGTGAGGCATCCACCGGACGAACCCCCTGTCGTGCTGCCGACGTATGTCCTGCAGCGGGCCGTCCCAAAGCTGAGGGGGAGGGATCACCACCACCGCTGACTTGAACACAGTCTTCCGCTTCGCCACCGCTTCCATTGCTCCCAACATGTTTTTCTTTCTTGTATGTGCTTCAAACTAATGGGTAACGGCCGGGATGGTCAACTTAAGAAAACAACACCTTCTGCGAAGCATTCCTTCTTTTTTCTCAGCAAACCAAATTTCCATAGCGCCACTTGTTCGTCGATAGCTGCTATCTGATGTCGTGCCAGCAGCAGAAACCATAACCAAAAGGACTGCGGAAAAAAAAACTCAAGATAGTGAAGCAGGCAGCAAAGGGGGAGGGGAAAAAAAGGGCCGAAGGGACCAACGGTCCGCCTTGTGGGAAAGAGGTACAACGGGTGGGGTGCTGGAGGGTTGAAAATGGGGGAACATGCGTTGACATTTGTGGTCCAAAGTTGTCCCAGCCCTCGAAAAAGTCAAAGAAATCTGTAATAAACCGCCCATTGGGTCAATTCACAGAGAGTCGGTGGAAAATCCGGGGCAAAAGGAAAGAGTATGGAGTTTTTCCACCAATCCTGTCCACTCCGCAGTCGACAAAATGGCCTTCTTTGTTTGTCACAATCCATCATTTAAAGTACCTTTTCAGCGTTCATAAAGGGTGAATTTTTTTTTTGCCTCGCATTTTTTCTTTTTCGCTTTTGTATCCAGCCGACAGTCAGGACCGTTCCCCCTTCGCCGCAGCGACCCCAAGAGCTTGTGCTGCTTCACATACCTCCCTTTGCTTCTTCTGTTTCTTCCACTACAAGCCAGCCACTTTCACTCGCGCACCCTTTTAAACTTTGTTGTTTTTTTTATTTTGTTTTACTTTTTTTTGTTGACTCGCACTACGCACTCTAACACACAACCGACACCATGGAAGGCGATCTGTTCTTCTTGCTTCCCGACTCTCCCACTAAACTCTCTCCTCCTTCTCACCGCCCTCGTAGCCGCACAATGAGCAACGCTTGCCCCTCTTCTCCCAAACCGCGTTGCCTGGAAGAGATGCCTGTCTCTGGCGGCGGCAAAAAACGGTCCAGCTCTTTCTCCTTCCAGAAAGATGCCGCCCTCTTTGGGCCCCCTAGCCGATCCAATTCCAATCTCTCCCTGTGGTCGTACCTCCCTTCTTTCACGGCCAACAACAACAAAAATACCAACCCCAACCCTTCGCCTTCCTCCTCCCCCTCTGAGCGGTTCTGCCCTGTTCCTTCTGCCAGTCGACGCGACGCTGGTCACTCGACCAACAAGTAAAACGAACGAACAACACAGGAAACGAGGAGGACGTTAGAAAAAAATTATAGGATGAACGAAGGATTCGGAAGGAACAAAGGGAAAGGAAGGAGGTTCGAAGGGGGAAAAATGAGGAGGAACTGTTTCGGTGATAGGAGAACGAGGATAATAACTGTACGTTTAGAACGACGGGCTTTTTATTTTGGACCGTTGAAGGTTGAACAAAAAAAAGTGCAACGGTAGAGCAGCCCTCGAGAGAACAATGACGCCACGCGTTTCTATTCCTCGCCCTCTACGTTGAGGACACAACTTCGACGGGACGATGACAACAGCGGCACTCAAAGCCTAAGGATGGATTCGCACAACCCACACTCGCCTTATTTTTTGTTTTTATGTTTTTTGTATCTGCTGTACACTACTGTTCTCTTAGACTTGTAATGCTTACCAACATAACAAAGGCGGTAGCTGTACATAAAATCAAACTTTTACCTACCAATGCCTCCTCTCTCTTTCCCCTTCCCTCTTTTTCATTTGGGAATTATGTTTCTGTTTTGTCTCAGCACCCAACAACAAGGGCATCAGAAGAAGGCGCACAGAGAGGGGGTGCCTTCGATCGTTCGTCCATGAAGATCTATTAGGGAACCAGAGTTGATCTTAAGCAACCTGTTTGAATTGCGGTTGGAGGTTACCTGGCCCCCAAGTATCTCCTGCTGCTCCTGGCTTAACTCCGCAGTGGGGCAACAAAAAAGATTTTCATTTACGAGAAGAGAGAGGAGTGAAGGAAAAAGGGGAGAGGGCAAAGTGGTGCACTACGGCGCAGAAAAAGAAAAGGTTTTGGGTTTGAAACAAGAAGACGAAAGAAACAAAAAACCCTAACTACCTCCCTAATTATTTTTCTTTACTTTTACGACCCTTTTCTTCTTCTTGGTTTTGACCTTTGTTTTGAAAAAAGAGAGAGAGAAAGTTTTGGTTCGTGTAGCAGAAAGAAACGATGAAGCTAGTCCGACCCGGTGGTACTGAGCCCGGCTTTGCCAAACGCATCCAGGCCTTTGGCGTTTTCAGCCTCGAAGGAGAACGCCACAAGAACGAGGACCGTTGGGTGACCTTCAAGCAAATCCTCGACGAGGGCCTCCCCGAGCCTTCTCTCGGCTCCGTGGAGATCACCGAGGCCTCTTCCCCCGAAGAAAAAGAGGAAAAGGGCTCTCCTCCTGTGCCGGCCAAGGCGAGTAGTGAAGGCCAAGGTTCAAGCTCCGACGAGGAAGGAGCTCCTTCGGGCGGCGAGGTTTGCTCGTCCTCCTATCCCGGACGATTCAATCCAAGTTATTTCGCGGTGTATGACGGACATGGCGGTCGCATGGCGGCGGACTTTGTGCGGGTTCATCTTCACGCACAGATCATCAATCAACAAACGAGCAACTTGTTTTGGCCACAGTCGTCTGCTGCTGTTGATGAGAAAAAGTTTGTTGTTGAAAATTTCTTCTTTGCTCGCTCTTCTCACTTTCTCTCTCTCTCTCTCTCTCTCTCTCTCTCTCTCTGTTTCTTCTCTTTCCTCTCTTCCGCTCCTCTGTGTTCGTCGTTCACTCACCATGCCATTTTTTGTTCGCGGTAATCTTCAGAATCTCTGGGGTGGTGCTAGCCGCGTTTGCTCTCACGGAGCAGAAGTTGATCAACTACACCATCAAAAAGAAAAACCTCAGTGGCTGTTGTGCCATTGTGGTCATGCAGGTCCGTTCTGCTTGTTTCTTCTCTCACGCTCATGGCACTCACCCTTTTCTTTGTGGGTCAACAGGTGTACGATAGGATATTGGTAGCCAATTTGGGCGACTCCAGAGTTGTGCAGGGACGCAAAGCGGAGAATCCGGGAGTGGGCAAAATGCGAGTACCTTTCCCGTTGACCTACAAGGCGGTCCCTCTGAGTGAAGACCAGAAGGCCTCTCACCCGGTGGAAAGAAGACGTATTAACAAACAAGGAGGTAAATCGTCGTTTATTACGCTGAAAGCTGAAACATTTCGTATCCGAACATTAATATCTTATCTTTCTCTCTCTCTCTCTCTCTCTCTCTCCCTGGCAGGTTTTGTAAGTGGAGGAAGGGCTCTTGGTATGCTGGCTGTGGGTCGCTCTTTTGGAGATCGATTCATCAAGAATCCACCCAGTCCAGCTGGAACCAAGCGTAAAGAGTCTCCTGATGGTTCAACCAAAAACAACGAAACCACTAATAATGCAGACAGCAACAACGAAAGTAAAAAGCAGAATCGTAGTCGCAGCAACTCCAATAAAATTGGAGGCGACGCAGAAGAGACGAATGGATCAAAGGAAGCGGCTGGAGAAGAGGAAGCTGGAAAGAAAGGAAGCAACAAGGAAGTGGCCACCAAAAAGAAATCAACGAAGAAGAAGTCGCAAGAGCCCGAAGCCGAAGAGGAAAAGGAGAACCCCAAAGTCGGAGCAGCGGCGAAGAAAAATGGCAAAACTGCTGGAGATGGTGCTGCAGCTGGTCCCAAGGAAGGAAACAACAAAGCCCCGAAGAAAAGCAACAATAACGTGGATAAGACCAATGCAGACAAGAAGGTCAAAAACGAGAAAGAAGATGAACCAGCAGGCACTAACAGCGAAGTAACTGAGCCAGCAAAGAAGGAGACGAAGAAAGAGCAACGAGAGAGAGAAAGACGAGAAAAGTACGAGGCTCGAAGACAAAAAGAACGGGAAAAGAGAATTCAACAACGGATAGCCATGTGGCGAAAGATGAAAGAGCAAGGAGGAGCCAACGCTGGCGAAGGTGCCGTTATCGCGGAACCCGAGCTCAGATGTATGTTTACTTTCTCTCTCTCTCTCTCTCTCTCTCTCCTCTCTCTCTCTCTCTCTTGCTCTATTACCCTAGCTCTCTTGTTTCTCCTCCGCTCTCTCTCTCTCTCTCTCTCTCTCATCTCTTTCTTATGATATTTGTCTTTCAAAAGTCTTCAAGATAAAGCCTAAGGACCACTTCATCATCATCGCCAGCGACGGTTTCTGGGACGTATTCACTAACAAAAAGGCCGTGGACACGGTGGCCAAGCTCTTGAAGGAAGAAAAGGAGAAACTACTAAAGAAGAAAGAAGGAATAGAATCCCAAGATGCAGCCCAAGAAGACGGCGAACAATCTGAGAAGAAGCAACCTCAAGCAGAGCCATCTGAAACCAACACAAACAATGGTAAGAGTTCTCGTCACTCCAAAGCAAGTGAAGGCGACATCATCCTGTCGGCAGAAGAACGGTACCGAAAGGAGCGGCTGCGAAAGTACAGTTTTGCAGCAACGGACAGGGACTACCTCTTTGAAGACGATCCTTCTCCTACGTTGCTCTCCGCACAGGAAGGTGATAAAGAAAACCTTACTAGCTCCAAAGAGATCGGTACTCGCACAATGCAGGAAGCAACCAATGGCTCTCCCAAAGAAACTGGTGGAGACTCGGATGGCGAAGAGGACGAAGAGGACGAGCCGTTTGTGCCCCCAAAGCAGTCTGATATTTTCTTGAATCGTGTCTGCCAAGTCCTATGCGAGAAAGCCAAAAACAAGGGAAGCCGTGATGACATCACCGTCATTCTCGTTCTCTTCGACGAGATCGGTCTGTAAAACCCTCTGTTCTTCTCTCTCTCTCTCTCTCTCTCTCTCATATCTGTGTGATTGGAGAAGGCAGAACAGTAGGTACTTTTGTAAACTTCATTTTGCGTACACGTAACTTGTTTGTGTTATTTTTCAAATACAAGAACAAATAAATAATTAAAAAACAAAGAGTCAAGAAGAAGGCAACTCTACAGCAAAAAGGTTTCGTTATGAAAGTCCCATCGTCGCTGGCGTGCGTGTCGTTCAGCATCTGCAACGAGGTTCTCCGGACCACAAGCAAACATCAGGGTGGACAATCCAAGATCGTCACCCTCGTGCAGCTCATCGATGTCAGACAGATTAGGCCGCCCAACAAAGACAGGACACCCACCAACGTCCTCTTCTGCGAAGGAGACAGACGTTACGCTCGAGTTCATGGAGACGTTATCATGTCCGGTAAAGTGGCAGTAGAGGGCGAAGCGTTTGTCGTTAGCAGCAGCCTTGGCCATGGCGGGGTACAGCAAGTCCAGCAGCTTCCTATCGCGGGCACTCCAAACAAGCACCACTCTTTCAAGGTGAGGAAGATGAGCCTGTGGCAGGGCGGCCAGTGCTTCGATGATGGCCTTGCAAGGAGTGATGCCAATGCCACCGGCCACCAGGCAGATCTGTTGGTAACGCCCAAACTCGATAGGGAGGCCGTAGGGTCCGTCCACGTTGACAGTAAGAGTAAGGCCGTCTCGCACAGCGTCTGCCAGGCGAGAGGTAAAGGTGGCTTCTCCCATGACCTTGATGTGAAGCTCCACCTCGTTCTTGTCGGCTCCAGCGATGGTGAAGGGATGCCATTGGAAGAGGGACAGTTGAGAGACGTTGATGAAGCAGTAGTGGCCCGGTCGGTAAGCAAAAGGAGCACGGAGGCGCAGCGACACCACACGCCCAACACCACCGAGGTCGTGGTGGATGGCAGAGATAATTTCAGCGGCTGTAGCGCTGCGGTAGGCCCGAATGCAGCGATCCACGAACCAAAAGGCAACGCCGGGAAGAAGGAACTCCCAACCGGCAGCGGCGTGCCACAGAACGGCAGGGATGAGCAAGCAGTAGGTGATATGATGGGAGTAGTAAAAGAGCTCAAAGAACCTCCGCCTTATCTGCCAGAGAGTCAAAACGCCCATTGTGATGAAGGTAAGCCATGTGACCAACGTGATGAGAGGCACCGTGAAGTTGTCAATGCCGTTGCTGAGGTGCATCGGCACAGCCAGCACATCTCCCGGAAAGTTGTGTGTCTTGGAGTACCAGACGTAGTTAGCCACCATGTGAGCGAAGGCTGCCAACAGGAAGAGACGGCCGAGGATGACATGAGCGAAGATGGCAGCCTCCCAAGAAAGCCCAAAGATGAAAGGCAGAACAGAGTTGCGAGCAGCAGGGAACATCAGCAATCCAAACAGGAGGACAGCCAACTGGCCAAAAGCACGACCTATCTTCTCCGCATCGTAGACATGCGCTGCAGATGGCCAGTAGCCGTTGAAGTTGTGGTCGTGGACCCAATACCAGAACCACAAAGTGATCAGAGTCACCGTTGCAGCGGCCAGCAGCAGCCGACCAAGCGATACAAAGACGAGGTGTTGGCGCAGCCGTAACGAAGGGCGAGAGGCTTCCAGTTTTGAGCTGCTTTCGCCCGCTGGGAGTAAACGGACGCTAAGCTGAAGGATGTATCGTGGGAAGTGCCAGTAGAAGAACTCGAGCTGAGGGAGCCACACTCCCGCACCAAGAAGCAGCCTTGTCGGCCCAAATGAACGCAGAAACAATGTGGCCAGAGGAACCACCAGAAGGAACACATAGAGGAAGAGGTTGTCAGGAAAGATCTTAAGGCGCCAGTCGTCACGCAGCTCCAGCTCCTTGGTCTTGAAAGTGGCCCAAGGGTACTCCGGAATGGCGACGTACTCGGGGTATTTATAGACCTTAGGGTCATGAGTGACCTTCTGAGCGGCATAGGAGGCAATGCGATCTGGCATGAAGTACTCCCAAGAGTTGGGAATGTAGGTGGTCGTGAAGCCAAAGACCAGCAACGGCAGGAAGAGAAGAAAGTAAAGAAGCCAGCCTTGTCGTAGAGTAGCTCCAGGAGTGGGGGGCGAGACCACCAACAAGCTTGTTGACGTTCCTTTGCGAAGAAGCGGGAGGTCCTCCCTCTCTTTGTTGCTGGCTTGTCTCCGCTCTGCCACGATGCCCAGAACGAAGCTTGCCAACTGTGCAACCGCTAGAGAGACAAAGGCCAAAAGGGCGGACATGCCAACGATGGCCTGCCACCCCATGCCGGCCTCTGGCTGTCGAGGAGTGAGCTTCTTGTAAACCTCCGGATTCAGGCACCCTACACCGAAGCAATCCAGGAAAGGAGCTGCCCACAAGCCTCCAAACGTAGCTCCAACAACCAACAAGCTCACCGCCAGCGCTGTAGCGATCAATCGGATGTACTTGTTGGCTGGCGTGAGGAAGCACAGTGCTTGCTGCGATGCCGTGAACAACAGAGTGAAAGCCACGGGAGAAAGAAACGTGAAGAAGACGAGCCCCACAAACTGTTGCTTGTTGTAGCCTGTCCAGGTGTGGCTGTAGGGGCCAGGATCGGTGAACCAATCGGCCTTAGACCAGACACCCAGTCCCACCGAAGCTCCGACTGCCAAACAGGTACCTACCGCAGCCACCGCCAACCACCAACCTGCTCTCCGCAGCACCATTTCGTGTTCTTGGTTTCAGTTTCGTCTTCGTCTTCTTCAAAGGACGACAGCTGTGAAGTGAGTCCAACATTGCGTGAGGAAACGTCGCTTTTATACCAGCGCGGCTCATTTGCTTACGAAGTTGGACGAAGAGGTATTGCCCAGTTCTACCGTCGACAACAAGAAAGCGAAAAGGAAAAAGCAAACGGCACGTTGGCAGGGAAACTGCTCACGAAGTTTTACACATGGCGTTGCGGAAGAGGCACCAAACTGCTCCGTGGTGCAAGTAAACCCCTGTTTACCCCACGAAAAAGAAAAAGAGTTTTTTTTTTTTTTTTTCGCGAAGCAAACCCGCCTTACGCAGAATTAGCAAGTAGTCCGATAATGCGCCTTATTGTGCTATGTGAGCACACGCTGCATGACGGAAGTGTCTCAGGAAGGACAAAGGAGATTTGTTAGAGCAGTGATGTGTTTCTATGGGGGGCGGGGGGGGCTCTCTCTCTCTCTCTCTCTCTCTCTCTCTCTCTCTCTCTCTGAAGCGATTCTGTGAGCGACTTTCCTCTGATTTTTTGTCGACATTCGCACAAGCGAAAACCCGCGAAAGCAAGTCCAAAAATGCAAACCGTCTTTTTCCGTCTTGTCGACAAAAAAGAAGGGCAAAGGAAGAGCAGTGAGGCCGCGGAGCTTGTGAGGCCGCAAGCAGTGTTGAAAGGCGCTTGGATCGGAGAGGAACTCGGCCAAACGCTTCTTCTTGCCCACCACGGTGGTATCGCCCTTAGAGGTCTTGGAGAGACCGAAGAGAGTTGTGCCTCAAGCGCTTTCCCTTTGAGCTTGTTCACCTCTTCAACTGTGGACACTTTAGCAATGGAAAGATCAGGCGCAGTTTTCTGCTTCTTATGCTTTGTGTCCTCTTCAAAGACTGGAGCCTTGCTCTTTTGATACTTGTCCAGGTAAGTGATGGTGAGGATGAGGGTGAGGGCGAAGGCGAGGGCGAAGTAGAGGATGTCGCCGTCTACACCTCCCCTTCCTGCCCGACAAAAAAAAAAAAATCCCCTTGATCTGTACAATGTCACTCTCACTCTCACTCTCACATTCTCTCTTCCTGTTTCTCCTTCGCTTCTCTTCAGTGCGCCAAAGAGAATTACAGACCTGATAGACGACGTAGTGGTCATCCGTTCTCCAGAGACTTCGTTCAAGAGGCAAGTCCAATGCTCTGAATCCCAATTGACCCGACAGACCCATTTCCGCTCCAAACCGACCGTCCAATTGGCTGACCCGAACACTCAGAAGCTGGCTTATGGCATGCCAGCCAATGTGCGAGGCACCAACAAGGTATTCCCTTCTCCTTTTTATTTTCCTCCTTGTCTTGTAAGCTGACTGTAAGTTCATTATGCAGACGAAATCTCAGATGGTTTGGGGTACATAGTTGCTTCTTTGTGCTCACGGTCAGAACATCCATGAATCTGATATCCTCTCTCTCTCTCTCCAGGCCCATGCACCTACGGATATCTCCAAGTGACATGAAGTTGTTCTATAGCACCTACAACGTTCCTGCAAGTACTGTAGACATTGTTACCAAAGGCTACCAGGGTTCGTTTCCTGCTTCTTTCTCCTCTTCAGGAAGAAACTTTAGGACCAGGGGACTGGTTCCATTCTTCTCCTCTTGTCCGGCATAATGTGTGATCTTGGATAGCACGGGGACAATGTCCTGAAGAGCGAGATTACAGACATGCTGAAGCAATCCCTCACGGAAAAAGATGCCAAGATAGGAGACCTTGAAAAGAGGGTGATAGACGGCAAGAGATGGCTTCAAGAGGAATGGGAAGAGCTCAACGACAAAGTGCAGAAAGACGTTAGGCAAATCAGCGAAGGCCTCCAAGAAGACATTTCAGGAAAGGTCAGCAATGTGTCAATCCTTGACAAAACCATGAAGAGCCTATCAGAAAGTGCCCAACTAGAATACAAAAAATTGCATGCACTTTTTTGTATTCAAGCTGGGCGCTTTCTGATAGGCTCTTCACGGTTTTGTCAAGGCTCTCATCCAGGTTTTTGGTGATGCTATAGTCCTTGCAGAACTTCCTAATATCAGCAGCCTTCCTGCTGATCTTGTCAATCACCTTTCTGACCTCCTCCTGGTTGAGTCCATGGGTGGTGAGGTGCTCCATGATGTCCTTGTTCTCAAGGTCTAGGTGTTAGAAGAGTAGAGGTGTACAGTGGAAGGGAAACAATGTGTGGAAGAAAAGATGTGTATTGTCTGTCTATCTATTAGAATACAAATGATAAAGAAGCTCTTTAAATATAAGAGCAGGAGAAAGGAGAAATATTACCCAGCACTTTCAAGTTTTTCCAAAAGTGGTCAGCAAATTTAGATACAACCATTGAGGTTGACCTTTAACAGTGTGTGCAATGGGGAAATACTAATAGGTATTGGCCTCTAAGGAGGAATCATGTTAGGGGTCTACCGGCCTTCTAGAGGGTGGCTGAAGGCCACCTGCTGAAGGTGACGAAGCCGCCTGAGGCAGAGAACATGAGGAAGCGGCCAAAGGCCACAAAAGTGCAATTTACGGTGGAATCACGAGACAAATGGTGCCTTCCCACTTTTTCTGTTGAAAATGTGGGTCTACCAGGCTTCTAGAGGGTGGTCGAAGGCCACCTGCCGAAGGTGGCAAAGCCGCCTGAGGCAGAGAACACGAGGAAGCAGCAGAAGGCTGAGAAAGTGTGATTTACGGTGGAATTGATTTATTTGCTGTTTTAGCGTTGCAATAGAGCTCCAAGTATACCTTTATGTACCTCACAACAGTTGGTTTGGTTCTTAACTAACCAACCAACGGATCTAAAAGAAGGGAATCATCGGTGAGAGCTCAACTCCTAGGGAAAAGAGAGAAAAAGGACAAGATGAAATGTTTGACTTTCAGGATGACATGAGAGCCATAACTACCTCAGGACCAACCCACAAGCTGACTGGCTCAGAACCTGCTTACTTCTCAACTCATTCTCTTGTTTCTTTTTTTTGAACCACCAACTAACTAACCAACCAACCAACCGACCATCTTATGCACTCTCAGAACTACCACTCTTGCTTCAGCTCTTTTGTTTGCTGATCATCGTGCATCACAAGTGGTGCAACAGCATCAAGCCTGCAGGAATGTTGTCCTTCATCCCAGCTAGACCTACTCCCTTGGTTTCATCTCTTTGCTGAATAAAGCATCAGCAGCGAGCTTTTCTGCCCAAGGAAGCAAGTCTGCACAGCTGTTGCGTCATGCACGCAGACCTATTCCCTTGGTTTTCATCTCTTTGCTGAAGAAGCATCAGCAGTGAGCTTTTCTACCCAAGGAAGCAAGTCCGCACAGCTGTTGTGTAGTGTACGCAGGCCTACTCCCTTGGTTTTCATCTCTTTGCTGAAGAGGCATCAGCAGCGAGCTTTTCTGCCCAAAGAAGCAAGTCCGCACAGCTGTTATGCTAAGAAAAGAAGAAAGCAAACAAGTTCATTCTCATTACTTTTATTTGCCTTTGCTGTGCTGTGTTGTTCTCACTACTGCAGCAAACAGGGTTAGGACTAACAGCACAAGTTTTAAAGAAGGAAGCAATATTAACTATAAACACAAAGGTAGCAGTTGAAAACAAAGTAAAACAAAAATGATGTCAAAAAGGAGGAGAGTTACTATGAGTGAGTGAGTTTATGTATGTGAGTCAGTTTTTAGGTTAGGGTTAGGGGTCTACCGGCCTTCTAGAGGGTGGCCGAAGGCCACCTGCCGAAGGCGGCGAAGCCGCCTGAGGCGGAGAACGCGAGGAAGCGGCCCAAGGCCGCAAAAGTGCAATTTCCGGTGGAATCGCGAGACAAATGTCGCTTTCCCACTTTTTCTGTTGAAAATGTGGGTCTACCAGGCTTCTAGAGGGTGGCTGAAGGCCACCTGCCGAAGGCGGCGAAGCCGCCTGAGGCAGAGAACGCGAGGAAGCAGCAGAAGGCTGAGAAGAGAAAAAGGAAGAGACGAAATGTTTGAGACTTTCATGACGACATGAGAGCCATAAAGACCTCGGGGACCGACACACAAGCTGGCTCGGAACCTGCTTACTTCTCAACTCATTCTCTTGTTTCTTTTTTTTGAACCACCAACTAACTAACCAACCAACCGAACATCTTATGCACTCTCAGAACTACCACTCTTGCTTCAGCTCTTTTGTTTGCCGATCATCGCGTACCACAGGTGGTGCAACAGCATCAAGCCTGGGCGTAAGCAGGTTCAAAGGAATGTTGTCCTTCATCCCAGCCAGACCTACTCCCTTGGTTTCATCTCTTTGCTGAAGCGTCAGCAGCAAGCTTTTCTGCCCAAGAAAGCAAGTCTGCACAGCCTACTCCCTTGGTTTCATCTCTTTGCTGAAGAAGCATCAGCAGCAGCAAGCTTTTCCATCCAAGGAAGCAAGTCCGCACAGCTGTTGTGTAGCACATGCAGGCCTACTCCCTTGGTTTCATCTCTTTGCTGAATGAAGCATCAGCAGCAAGCTTTTCTGCCCAAGGAAGCAAGTCCGCACAGCTGTTGTGTCATCTGCGCAGACCCTACTCCCTTGGTTTCATCTCTTTGCTGAAGAAGTATCAGCGAGCTTTTCCATCAAGGAAGCAAGTCCTCACAGCTGTTGCATATTGCATGCAGGCCTACTCCCTTGGTTTCATCTCTTTGCTGAATGAAGCATCATCAGCAGCTAGCTTTTCTGTCCAAGGAAGCAAGTCCTCACAGCTGTTGCATAGTGCATGCAGGCCTACTCCCTTGGTTTCATCTCTTTGCTGAATGAAGCATCAGCAGCAAGCTTTTCTGTCCAAGGAAGCAAGTCCGCACAGCTGTTGTGTAGCGTACGCAGACCTACTCCCTTGGTTTCATCTCTTTGCTGAATGAAGCATCAGCAGCGAGCTTTTCTGCCCAAGGAAGCAAGTCCACACAGTTGTTGCGTAGCACACGCAGACCTACTCCCTTGGTTTCATCTCTTTGCTGAATGAAGTGTCAGCAGCAGCGAGCTTTTCTGCCCAAGGAAGCAAGTCCGCACAGCTGTTGTGTAGTGTACACAGGCCTACTCCCTTGGTTTCATCTCTTTGCTGAATGAAGCATCAGCAGCAGCGAGCTTTTCCATCCAAGGAAGCAAGTCTGCACAGCTGTTGCATAGCGCACACAGGCCTACTCCCTTGGTTTCATCTCTTTGCTGAATGAAGCATCATCAGCAGCGAGCTTTTCTGCCCAAGGAAGCAAGTCCGCACAGCTGTTGTGTCATGCACGCAGACCTACTCCCTTGGTTTCATCTCTTTGCTGAAGAAGTATCAGCAGCAGCAGGCTTTCTGCCCAAGGAAGCAAGTCCGCACAGCTGTTGTGTCATGCACGCAGACCTACTCCCTTGGTTTCATCTCTTTGCTGAAGAAGTATCAGCAGCGAGCTTTCCATCCAAGGAAGCAAGTCCGCACAGCTGTTGTGTAGCGTACGCAGACCTACTCCCTTGGTTTCATCTCTTTGCTGAATGAAGCATCAGCAGCAGCGAGACCTACTCCCTTGGTTTCATCTCTTTGCTGAATGAAGCATCAGCAGTGAGCTTTTCCATCCAAGGAAGCAAGTCCACACAGCTGTTGCATAGTGCATGCAGGCCTACTCCCTTGGTTTCATCTCTTTGCTGAATGAAGCATCAGCAGCAAGCTTTTCTGCCCAAGGAAGCAAGTCCGCACAGTTGTTGCGTAGCGCACGCAGACCTACTCCTTTGGTTTCATCTCTTTGCTGAATGAAGCATCAGCAGCAGCGAGCTTTTCAGCCCAAGGAAGCAAGTCCGCACAGCTGTTGTGTCATGCACGCAGACCTACTCCCTTGGTTTCATCTCTTTGCTGAAGAAGTATCAGCAGCGAGCTTTTCCATCCAAGGAAGCAAGTCCACACAGCTGTTGCATAGTGCATGCAGGCCTACTCCCTTGGTTTCATCTCTTTGCTGAATGAAGCATCAGCAGCAGCGAGCTTTTCAGCCCAAGGAAGCAAGTCCGCACAGCTGTTGTGTCATGCACGCAGACCTACTCCCTTGGTTTCATCTCTTTGCTGAAGAAGTATCAGCAGCGAGCTTTTCCATCCAAGGAAGCAAGTCCACATAGCTGTTGCAAGCCAAGAAGCAAGCAAACAAGTTCGTTCTCACTACTTTTGTTTGCCTTTGCTGTGCTGTGTTGTTCTTACTATTGCAGCGAACAGCAAAACTGTTTTTTTTTGTCGTACGTACGTAGCTCAAAAAAAACTACAACAAAACGGAAACAAAGACCAAAAAACAACCATCACCAAAAGCCATCCAATGAGAAGATAGATTTAATAGAAATAATTAATGAAAAAAAAAACATTGGTGAAAATAGAAGAAAATTGATGGGTGAAGAGAAGAGCGAACAGGTGACGAAGATGGGATGGAAGACACAAAAAAGAAAGAAAAGAAAGAAAAGAAAGCAAGCCTGCAAGTGAGTAAGTGCAAGGGCAAGTAAAGAAGCGAGCAGAAATGGAAAAAGAAGAAGAACAGTTCTACAGGGATCATAACAGCAACAACAACAACAACAACAACAATGGAAAGTGTTGCTGTGTGATGGACAAAGAGCAAACAGTTGTTCGTTGTTGTCGTTATCACAACCGACTTCAGAGAAGAAAGGCAAGAAGACTACGTCGTAAGCAACGAAAACAACAACGAACTCAAACAACGACAACTACAAGCCCTGCAGTTGGTGAAAATGAGGTGAAAATGGCCTTTGAGGACAACTCACAGGTAAGCACAAGAACTTTGATTGCGAGTAGCCTACCTTGCCTTTCTTTCTCTTCCCTTACTCACTCACTCACTCCCTCCATCCATCCATTCATCCATATCCATCCATCCATCCATCCATATCCATCCATCCATCCATCCATCAAAACACTCTGTATAAGTGCTGCTTTTATTGTTCATACTAACATACAATAACCCAAACAACTACAACAGGTGCAGCTCCAACGACAACAACAACAACATCCCTTTTCCTCATACGCATCATCTTCAATGCACCAGTTCCTTGGCGACTACTTGGAACCTTCTTTCTCTTCAACAACAACAACAACACAAACAGTAACTCCCTTGACTGTGGCCTCAAGTGGTGCGGTTGATCCATCGATAATGTCGATGGAGACCATGGAAACATTCACTGCATCACCATTATCATCCTTCCTCTTTTCTTCTTTTCCCTCCTCTTCTTTTCTCTCAGCAACAGCAGCAGAACAAGCAACAGCAGCAGTAAACCATGATGAGGTGACGGACATTCTTGAAGAAGAGGAGGATGATCTATTCTTGTTGAAGTCTTCGAATGCTTCTTCAGAAATTGAGGATGATGCCAGAAAGAATGCTCGCGCTGCTGAGAACAACATGTGGAAGTGCAGCAGCAGCAGCAGCAGCAAGGAATTGGAAGTAAGAAAACGGAAAGATGAAGAAAACGATGAAGCAACAACAGAAGCAGAAGAAGTAGATGAAAAAGCACAAAACAAAGAAGACGTACATAAAGAAGCAACAGAAGAAGAAGAAGAAACAGAAGAAGAAGAAGAAGAAGAAGAAGAAGAAGAAGAAGAAGAAGAAGAAGAAGAAGAAGAAGAAGAAGCAGAAGAAGCAGAACAACAACAACAACAACAAGAAATTCAAGATGATGATAGTACAAAACTCTCTACCATCTACACTAGTAAAAAGAAGGAACAGCTACTTATGGCTTTGATAGAAAAAGGAACAGACCGCAACAACCGTTTCTTGGTAAGGCCTATTTTGTTTTCCATCGCCTCTTTGTTCACCATTTCTTGGTTGGTTGGTTGGTTGGTTGGTTGGTTGGTTGGTTGGTTGGTTGGTTGGTTACTCTCAGCTAACTGTGATTGATTGTTGTTATTGTTGTTGTTCTTCTCACAAAGGGACTGAATTTCAATAAGGAAGTGGCTCCATTTGTTCCATATCTAGCATGCTACGTGAAGCAAGAAGCGGCTCTGAAAAAGAACCGTGTGGATACAGAAACCCGAAGGATCCTTCAAACACAAAGCCAAGAAAAAAGAAAAAGTGTTACTTTTGGCAGTTGCGACCAAACAGCTAGCGATATCAAAAGCGTATTGGCCCAGTTTTATCGTTTGATTTATGAATGCGAAGTAACTTATGGCTGCAGTGGCAAACAAAGGTAAGTGCCTTGGAGGACCAACCAACTCTTGCATCATTAGCGTTATTCATTTGTTCGTTACCTCACCAATGAACTAACCAATCAACTCTACATCTCAATACAACCAACCAACCAACCAACCAACCAACCAACCAACCAACCAACCAACCAACCAACCAACCAACCAACCAACCAACCAACCAACCAACCAAAAATGGAACAACGGTGGTGGCAGCAGCGGTGGCGAATGGAAACCACATATTAGCATGTTGTATGATTGTGTGCGAGTTCGTATCTGGGTTAAGTTTGCAAACTGCTGTTGGGGACAGGCAAAGACGCGACGAAACAAAGCGGCTATATTGGCACGAGTGCTGTGGTGGATGTCATTCCAACCTGAATTTCGTGGTTATGTTCGGCAAATCGTATTTTGTCGTCTCGTATGTAGCTATTTCCTTTTGGTCTCTTTCTTTCTCTCTTGTCATTTCTTTCTAGTCGTTTCTTTCTTTCTTTCTTTGTAGTTGTTTCTTTCTTGTCATTTCTTGTTGTTGTTTCTTTCTTCTTTCTTTCTTTCTTTCTTTCTTGTCGTTTCTTTCTATAACTGATGTAAGGTTGGTGGTTAGTTAATTCGAGAAGTAGCAAATCAAGCTATGCACGAAAACCACAGCTATCAAAGTGAAATTTTCCATGAAAAGGATATGATCAACAACGGCAAGTTTATCACTGCGGAAGAAAGGGCTGTGTTTGCCATCTGGATGTTGAACAAGATGCATGCTCTAACCTGCAAGGCTATTAAAAGAAAGGTTGGTAATCTGGCTGGCTGGCTGGCTGGCTGGTTAGAATGAACAGATGGATAGATTCCATTTTTATTGTTTTATCTGTTTGTCCGTCTTATTAGGGTGAGGAAACATTGCTTAGGGAGGGCAATAATTTGTTTGTTTGTTTCGTTTGTTTGTTTTTGTGGTGAGTGAGTCCTACTTTTCTTACTTTTCTTACTTTGCTTTTTCTTCATGGTGGCTCTGTTAATTATAACAGCGACAGCAACGTCGTCGAAAGAAACGACAACGGCTACAAACCAAAAAACTACTGTTTCAACGACAGGAAGCAAGGCTTTTTCAACGTTGTTTGATGACATTGCTTATGAATTTTTGCGGTGGTTTGAGACGACAAGTAGTGGCTGGTTTACGACTCGATCGTTTAAAAGTGGGTTCGCCTTCAACATCGTCATCATCATCATCATCATCTTCGGCTTCTTCTTCTTGTTCTTCTTCTTCTTCTTCTTCTTCTTCTTCTTCTTCTTCTTCTTCTTCTGCATCCTCTTCCCTATCTACTGAAGCTGAGGCTAGTGCTGCTTCATCACACAAGCGCCACGAAGAGGTGATACTTTACATCATCTCCACTCGAGAGAAAAAAACTCGAACCAAAACAAATAAGATTCCTTTGCCATCCTGCTTTATACCTTTGTTGGATTACTTTTTGAGTACGGTTCGTCCTTCGTTACTCGATAGCAGCCACTTGCATTCTCCTCATCATCACCGTCCCTTAACAACAACTGTCAACGGCAATACTGATGTCGAAGATAACGGCAATAACTACAACAAACACAACGACGACACTCATGACAACAATGATGATGATGATGAAGATAAAGAGAATACCATGTCGGATGAGGACCACTGCCTAGAAGATTGTGAAAGAGGAGGAGGAGGAGGAGGAGGAGGAGGAGGAGGACAGCAACCATGCTGAGGGTGACACGACGATGCTACGCAACCTGACCCATGGCAACCGCCGCAACAACCACAACAACAGCAACAACCATTGCTGCGCCACCTCCGGACAACAAAGTCGCAAGGAACATCCATTCAATCCTTGGGCTTTGTGGATCAACAGGAAGGGCCAAGCGATGGAGTACAAGCAGTTCAGCCAAGAGGTTCGTCAGATGGGCCAAGACTTCAATCCTTATGTGGCTGGACTCACGCCAATTCAATACCGAAGGATGACCTTGACCGATGTTTTCCGCAAGAAAGGTAGCCTGGACACCGAGGAATTCTCCAAATGGTTGAGTGCCCTGGCCGATTTGTTGAACGTGCAAGAGATGGTTATGCGCGAAAACTACAATCGCTACAGTACGTTTGAGGAAACATGGAGAACCCAACAGCAGCTGGTGGATGAGCTTTTGCAACAAGGAGTGAGGTCCGTTTTAGACCAAACAAATGCTTGGTTTATCCGTTGTTGTGGTAGTGGTGGTGGTGGCGACGGTGGTGGTGGCGGTGGGAGTGGCGGTGGCGGTTCCTCAGCAGCCTTCAGCAGTCCTGAGGAGGACAGCAGCAGCAGCGACAGCAACGAAGGCGATGACGACGATGAAGAAGTGTCTCGTTCCACGAAGGCCTCCATGGGGATGACAAAAGGGGATTACCCAGGACTTCAAAGGGACCTCGAGATTTCGGGCTATGCTCGCCCTCTCAGGACCACTGTTGATGATGTGGAATGGGAGCAGGTGCAGTTACCAAAGGAGCTCGCTCGCCTCGGCCAACACTCGATGCCCAACTCCCACAACAAGCGGCGTGCTACTCGCCATCATCGTCACCTTCTTACCCACGACACCAACGACCATGAGAGCAACAACGAAGAGGCACAAGAGGAGGATCCTTATCATCATCACCACTACAACAATGACAACAACAACAACAACAACAACAACAACTGCAACAATTGCCAGGACCTACACAATCTGCTGATGATGGAACCGAAACAACGTCTTCGCGGTCCTTGCATCGGCATTCTAGATTTCAGCCAAGAGGGTAACGACCAGATCGACACTGGTTTTCGCAAAGCAAAACGAAGAAAGACTGGGGCTGCGGCTGTTACTTCTTCAACCTGTGGTGAGGATGGTGGCGGAGGAAGTGCTGTGGTTGCTGTCACGAGGGTGGGAAACGAGGAAAAGGATGGCCTACAACAATCAACCACCACCACCAGACAAACTAACGACCAAAGCAGGACCACAACCCTAAAATCGAGAAGAAGGAGGAATAAACACTCATCATCACAACAACGACGACGACGACTTCGACAAGGACAACAGAGCAAAAGAGCAGCTGTTCAAAGAAAGACCACACAGAAGGAGTGTGCTGTTGTTGAAGAGGAAGATGAAGATGAAGATTCTAATGATGATGTTGTTATTATTTCAAGGACAGCTGAAGATGACTTTGTGGATCCTTTATTAGTGTTGTAAATATCCAACAACAACAACAACAACAACAACAACAACAACAACAACAACAACAACAACAACAACAACAACAACAACAACAACAACAACAACAACAACAACAACAACAACAACAACAACAACAACAACAACAACAACAACAACAACAACAACAACAACAACAACAACAACAACAACAACAACCAACAACAACAACAACAACAACAACAACAACAACAACAACAACAACAACAACAACAACAACAACAACAACAACAACAACAACAACAACATAAGACAACAACAACAACATAAGACAACAACAACAACAACAACAACAACAACAACAATACAATTGTTCTAATCTGCTTGCTGCTGACTGTTATTTTGTCGTTGTAGTCGTTCGTGGGGCACTAAAGTACGAGGCCATTTCAAACAAGGATCGTGTTAAGTCTTGCAATAGTGGTGGTGGCAGTAGTGGTGATGAGAGTTGTTGTTGTTGGGGTTGTTTTTGTTGTTGCTGTTGTGGTTGTGGTTGTGGTTGTAGTTGTGATGGAGGTAGTTGTTGTTGTTGCTGGCTGTCATCATTGCTCTTTTTCTTGTGCATTGCACTCAAAAATCGTTTGTTCAAGGCGGAGATTGAGCCATAAACTGAACATGTGCAATGCGGAGCTCTTTGAAAGATCGAACCATGCCACACTTCAGCCGAATTGAAGATAATAGTTGCCAGGTCATGCAGGCGCACTGCACGATAGAATTGAGGGAAAAAAAAGGCCCATACCTCTCCTGCTGCACGATGCTTTCCATCATCACTGCCGTAGGGGCAGCGGTTGCTTTGGTCCCAACCGCGCCACCAAACCACAATGGCCAATCCCTTAGCATCATCTTGCGGATCCACATGTGGCGCTGAACTAAAATTCCAACTAAAAATAAGGTTTGTGGCAAAGCCTTGGCCTAGAAGAGTACCTCTGTGGGCCATCCTGATGGCCACGGCCTCTAGGTAGCGTTTCCACTTTATTGATGTCTTTATCCCTTCCTTCAGTGCTGCTGATGATGATGATGATGATGATGATGATGATGATGATGATGATGATGATGATGACGAGGATGATGACAACGAAGAGGAAGAGGAGGGGAAGAAGGAAAAGGAAGAGAATGATAATGGAGATGAAGATGACATTGATGCTCCTACAGTTGTTGAAAAAAGCCTCTTCAGGGTTTTCTTTCGATACTTTGAAGCCCTTTGGCAGTGCTGTTGCATTATTGCGGCCAAAATGCAAGCCAACGACTCGAAAGAAGCGTAGAGATCTGGGCGGAGAGTTTCCAAGTTCCTTAGTTCCTTGTAGGGAAAATCCTTGTGGTGATAGTGAGGTCTAGTGCTTCTTTTCTTTTCTTTTTGTTTTTCTTCTGACTCTTCCTCTTCCTTTTCCTTTTCCTCTTCCTTATCCTCTTCCTCTTCCTCTTCTTCTTCCTTGTTCTCTTCCTTTTCCTCTTCCTCGTCCTCGTCCTCGTCCTCGTCCGCTTCCTCTTCCTCCTCCTCTTTCTCTTCCATGGTCTTCTTTGTTGTTATCATTTTTGTGGTTGCACTTTCCTTTTCCTTTTTCTCCATTTCTTCTTGTTCCTCTCTTCTAGTTCTCAACTGCAAGGGTTGCTGCGTCCACCATTTTGAAAGCCATTCCTGAAAAATTGGACCACGTGGAGCAAGGGTATATGACAGCCCAAAGTATCCTTTGTCCGTGCCTGGTCGCTTTCCCACGCCAGCTGCCTTCCCTGCACTGGCAATGTTGTTTCTTTTGCCCAAGTTCCCACCGCTAGAGGTCATAATCAAGTGAAGGTCTTGGTTGGAGAGACAATGCCTTTCTTTCCATTCTTTAAGTTGCTTATCCACTGGAACATAAATATAAGCTAACCTGTTTATCAAAAACGTGAGCGAGCGAGTGAGCGAGCGAGCAAGAGAGCAAGCAAAGTAAAAAAAAAAAAAAGAAAAAGAAAAAGAAAAAGAAAAAGAAGAGATAGAAAGAAAGAAAAAAAACAATGAACAAACCAGGAGAACGGAAAAAAAGAAAACACATTGAGTAGAACAAACATAAAGAAGAAGAAAGAGAAATTACTTGTAAGCTGCCTTTGAGTTCATCTTGTTTTTGTCGCCGCCGCTGCTGCCACCGCTGCTGCTGCAGGGAAAAAGTCGTTTTAAGCTGTGGGTACTAGCTTCGGCCTCAAACTGGAAAGAGTCCAGCAGGTCTTTTGCGGACAGCAAGCGATAAGAAGAAAAGGGGCCAGATTGTTGGCTTTCTTCCAAAGTCAGAGGTGCTGACCACAGGACTTGTAACTTTTCCTCGCTACTAAGTAATGGTAGCTTTATCTTTGGTAATGGAGGTGAGAGGTGAATCCCTGCTCGTCTACGTTTGCAATTCAACAGTCGGTCAAGTTGCATAGAACAATGCCACCAATATGAACAAAGGAGGAGCAAAAAGCGGAAAGCAAACCTAAAGTTAACCAAACAACCTATGGTAACCAATAAGAAGAAGAAGAAGAAGAAGAAGAAGAAGAAGAAGAAGAAGAAGAAGAAGAAGAAGAAGAAGAAGAAGAAGAAGAAGAAGAAGAAGAACAAGAACAAGAACAAGAACAAGAACAAGAAGAACAAGAAGAAGAAGAACAACAACAACAACAACAACATAACAACAATAATACTGTTAAAAAGACGTGCCTGCGTTTCATTTTCGCTTGTCGAAGCCGTACGCGCTTCAGTCGCTTGTTTTCTGCCTTCTCTTGTTGCTGCTGTTGCTGCTGCTGCTGTTGCTGGCATCGTAGCTGTCGCTCTAGCGTTTGGTAGTGTTCCTTCAGTTCCCCTCTGTTACGTTTCATTTTCTTTTTTCTCCGGGTCCGTTTTCGACCGGGCGTAAAAAAAAAAAAAAAAAAAAAAAAAAAAAAAAAAAAAAGGGAAGGGGGAAGGGGGAAGGGGGGTAACAGGGAAGGGAAAACAAATTAATCAGCAGGCCGAAAAAAAAAAAAGAAAGATAAAAGTGGCACGGATCGCACGAGGACTCACCCTTCACGGCCTTCCTCCCTCTTCATGACCCACACGTCACACCTTTCTTCCTCTTTGTAGCCACACTGTTCTTCATGGCCTTTCTTCTCTGTTGTGGTCAAACTGCTCTCTGTGGCTTTTCGGCCCCGCCGTCACGGCCTTTCTTTTTCTTGGCGACCGACCAACCGACCGACCGACCGACCAACCGACCGACTAACCGACCAACCACTCTGCCCTTCATGGCCTTTCTTCTTCTTTGTGGTTGCACTGTTCTTAATGGCTTTTCTTTTTCTTCATGACCTTCTCCATCCCGCACAGCCCTTCACAGCCTTTCTTCATCTTTTTGGAAGCTGCGCTGCTCTTCACGGCCTTTTTCCTCTTCATCACCTTTCTTCTCCTTTAGGACTGCACTGTTCTTCACAGCCTTTCTTTCCCTTCATGACTTTTCCCCTCCTTTGAGGCCCCCGCACTGCTCTTCTCTTCTTCTTCGCAGCCAGCCACACTGCTCTTCGCGGCCTTTTTCTCCCTTTGTGGCTGTACTGCTCGTCACAGCCTTTCTTCTCCTCGGAGGCTGCACTGCTGCTCTTCACAACCTTTCTTCCCCTTTGTAATGACACTGTTCTTCATGGCCATGGCCTTTCTTCTTTTTCACAGCCTTTCTTCTCCTTTGCATGCAATTGCACTGCTCTCCGTGGCTTTTCTTCTCCATCACGGCCTTTCTTCTTCTTTGCATGCAATTGCTCTGCCCTTCACGGCCTTTCTTCTTCTTTGCGACCGACCGACCGACCGACCGACCGACCGACCGACCGACCGACCGACCGACCGACCGACCGACTGGCCGACCGAACGACCGACCGACCGACCGACCGACTGACTGACCGACCGACCGACTGACTGACCGACCGACTGACCGCTTTGCTCTTCATGGCCGTTCTTCTTCTTTGGTTGCGCTGGCTGTTCTTTTTCTTCATGGCCTTCTCCGTTGTGCCCGCACGGCCCTTCACGGCCTTTCTTCTTCTTTGAGGTCACGCTGCTTTTCATGGCCTTTCTTCTCCTTTATGACTGCACTCACTGCTCGTTACAGCCGTTTTCCCTCTTTGCTGGCTGGCTTTTCTCCTTCTTTGAGGCCACACTGGCTGCTCTTTGCTGTCTTTCTTCTCCTTTGCGGCTGGCTGGCTGCTGCACTCACTGCTCTTCACGGCCTTTCTTTTCCTTCGTGGCTGTACTGCTCTTCACAGCCTTTCTTCTCCTTTGTGCTTTTCTTCTCTTTCATAGATGGCCTTTCTTCTTCTTTGAGGCCGTGCTGCTCTTCACGACCTTTCTTCTCCTTTGTGACTGACTGTACTGCTCTCCATGACCTTTGTTTTCCTTTGTGACTGCACTTACTGCTCTCCACGGCCTTGGTTTTTCCTTCAGGACCT
This sequence comes from Balamuthia mandrillaris, assembly GCA_031835245.1. Classification (NCBI taxonomy): domain Eukaryota; phylum Discosea; order Longamoebia; family Balamuthiidae; genus Balamuthia; species Balamuthia mandrillaris. Next base: position 2,564 of record JAVKOQ010000093.1, on the reverse strand, counting down.
TTCTTCTTTGAGGCCATGCTGCTTTTCACAACCTTTCTTCTTCTTTGTGACTGGCCGCACTGCTCTCCATGATCTTTGTTTTCCTTTGTGACTGCACTCACTGCTCTTCACGGCCTTGGTTTTTCCTTCATGACCTTTCTTCTTAGAGGCCGTGCTGCTCTTCACGACCTTTCTTTCTTCTCCTTTGTGACTGGCCGCACTGCTCTCCATGATCTTTGTTTTCCTTTGTGACTGTACTCACTGCTCTTCACGGCCTTGTTAGCCTGTTCATCTTTCTTTTTTGCTTTGCTTGTTTTTTTGGTATACTTCTTTTCTTTTCTTTTCTTTTCTTTTCTTTTCTTTTCTTTTCTTTTCTTTTCTTTTCTTTTCTTTTAAACTCTCTTTGTTATTGTCGTTCTATTCACTCATTGCATGCACTTACTCACTCATTCATTTACTTGCCTTTTTCGTTATGGCTGAGCTCTTTTTTGACCTACTAAACCCGAGTAGAAGCATTGGCTTGCTCAGCACTGTATTTTCAAAGGAATCACCTCTTTTATTTGTTGTTGTTGTTGTTGTTGTTGTTGTTGTTGTTGTTGTTGTTGTTGTTGTTGTTGTTGTTGTTGTTGTTGTTGTTGTTGTTATTTGTTGTTGTTATTTGTTGTTGTTATTTATTTGTTATTGTTATTGTTGTTGTTGTTATTTATTTGTTATTGTTATTAATATTATTGTTATTGTTATTCTTATTATTTATTTATAACAAATTTATTGTTATTATTGACATTAATTGTTATTATTATTGTTATTTATTATTTATTATTTATTTATTTATTTATTTATTATTATTTATTATTATTTATTTATTATTATTATTATTTATTTATTTGAATTATATAGCTGTTCTATTTACTTAACTAACTGACAGCCTCTGCATGAGATAAAAATGGAGCAGATGGATAGTGGGCTAGATGGTGGGCAGGCAGATGGATTGATGGACGGATGGACGGACGGACGGACGGACGGACGGACGGATGGATGGATGGATAGACGGACAAATTGACTGGTTATCTTACTAACTAACTAACATACTCTTTGCTTTGTTTGTTTATCTTCAGGGAACAGGCAATTACTTGATCATTCATCCACTTGCTCATTCACTCACTCACTCACTCGTTGGTTGGCTCTGTCAGCTATTGACTGACATGCTTATTCTACATTGACTTGTTGTTGTTGTTGTTGTTGTTGTTGTTATTGTTTTGTTTCATAAGGACTTGCTTGCTTGCTTACTTGCTTGTATTTTTGCTCACTTCTAAATAATGGCTTTGTTAACAAAGCAAAATAGATAAAACTTGGACTATCAAAGGCCAAGGACTCTTCGGGAAGAGCTTTTAAAGTGTCAACGGACCAAGAAGATTGAATAGATGGAAAGTAATACTTCTTTGAAGCAAGAGCAACATGAATAACAGCGGTTGTATTTGTTTTTGGCCCTCTCATTCTTGATATGCAAACAAAGAATCCTCTAACTTTACACTTGTCATCTTTTGATACACGCATACATGTATGGATGGATAAATGGAATAGATGGAGTAATTAAAAGACCTGCGATGGCAATTATTTTATATTATAGACTATGTTGGACTTTTTTTTTATCAAGTGCGAGTGAACTAGCAAGTGAGCGAGCTGTGATAACGGTACGACCAAAATAACTGCGAAGCAAATCCATTACTTCTCGTGATGATTCTGACTTTGGTCGTTTTTCTCAGGAATGAAGGTATATGACATTTTTATTTGGGATAACAAAGAGTTAAAAACAATACTAAGTCTATAAACACCAATAGTACTGTGGGTCAGATGTTGTTACGACGCCGAGCTTTGCAAATTTAGTGCTATGCACTAATGCCGCATTGTCCAAACGTTCTGAGGCTTTCACGATGCCGAGCTTTGCAAATTTAGTGCTATGCACTAATGCCGCATTGTCCAAACGTCATTCTGATATTAGCAGTACGCTCTCTCGATTTTAAGTATTAACAATCATTTCAAAAACAAGAATATACAGTATTACCGACCATGAACAACAAGGACAACAAAAGTAAAATAAGAAAGGTTTGTTTGCTTTGTATTCATGTTTAGTTTAAACAAGTTAGTTGTGTAGGAATGAATGGATGAAAGTAGAAAAAGACAAAGTCTTTGCTAATGAATTAGTTATATAAAAAAGCTTTTGAGCGAATGAGCGAGTGAGTAGGTGAGTGAATGAGCAAGTGGACAACAAAGCAAATAAAACTCAAGTACGTATTATATTCAGTAACAAACTAAAGCATTGTTGTTCAGATTTACTAGGTATTTACTAACGGTTAAAGAGAAAGTGCAGTGAGCAAGGACCAAAAGGCTCAACTGCCTTGCAATAAATAAGAAGATATGTAATATATCAACAATAAATAAAAAGTAACACCACAAGGCTAGATGGAAAAGAAGAGAGACGTACAAAAAAAAAAAAAAAGAAAAACATTAGGTAAGGTTAGGGCAAAGCTAGGTTAGGTCTAGGGCTAAAGGAAATTTCGATCAGATCAGGGTTAGGGTTAGGGTTA
>JAVKOQ010000092.1:167500-185495 GCA_031835245.1 Balamuthia mandrillaris | reverse complement strand
CCGCTCATTTTAGACATGATTTAGCGTTTTTTCGTCCGTTTGACTCCGTTAAGTCCGAAATCGGCCTGTAGAAGTGCCGCTCCGTCGGAGCGGCTTGTTTTTCGCTCATTTTCACCACGACTTAGTTGTTTTGTGTCCGTTTGACACCGCACAGTCCGAAAATGGCCTAGAGCAGAGCCGCTCCGCTGGAGCGGCTTGTCACTTGCTCTTTTTTAACACGCCTTGGTTTGTTTTCTTCTTAATCATACTTTTTGCTCAGAATGTCACCTTCTCAGGTACCGCTCCGTCGGAGCGCAGTGTTTCAGCCGGATTTTTCAAGTGACTTTGTTTTTTCCCCTTTCACTCAAGTCCTACAAAATGTTCTCATGCCTTTAAAAGCGCCACTCCGTTGGAGCGCTAGTGTTATGTGTTCTTTTTGATCTTTCACTCTTTTATTTTTTAACTTTCTCACTACACCTCCCTGTTGTCTTCCTTCTTGACCTCCGTTTTTTCTGCAAAGTTTCACATGGTATTGTTTTTTTTACCATATATCATGTCATTACTCTCTTGTTGTATATGGCTCATACCTATACTTCCATCCACTACTTTGGTTTTTAATGAATGCTACCATCACGCACCATCAGACTTCTGGGTGCTATCCCTTGACTACCAGCAGCAAGTCATGCACCAAAGGGCGTTGTCCACTCTTCGCGTTGTTAAATGATTGAGGAGCCACACGTCCCTCTAGCCAGCTTGCAGAACTCTTCCCTGGGAGCACTTCCTTTTCCCTCCATGAACCATAATTGAGGGGCAGCAACGCCCTGAGGACGATGGTTATCCACCTTAATTTTTTTGACCGTTAGTTTTTTTTTTTTCGTCATCAGCTAAGCAAATACTACTGCCAGACACCCCCACACACAACCCCACGCACTCACAGCAACTTTCCCCCTACTACCCCCTTTTTTTTCTTTGTTTTTGTTTCACTTTGTTTTCAACTGCTGCCTTTGCACTAGTGGTTGATATTGCTCCTTTCTCCAACACTTGCGCTATCCCCCTTTTGCACTCCCTTCCCTGTATTTGATTTTTCGTTTTACTACCCCTCCTGTCCTTTCTTCCTTCATATCAAAACAAATCACAAAAAAACAAAAAAAATCTACTGTTTTTGTTCTGCCTGTGCCTCTGGTTGTCCTTGCAACATGATCTATTCTGTACGTACTACTTTTTCTTTGTGAACTCTCTCTCTAGTTTTACGGCATACGGGCTTCACTTGTGTGGTGTGTGCGTGTATATATATTGTGGGCCTTTTCATGCGTTGGTCTACGCATTTGTTTTAACACAATCACCTCCTGGTGAGGCTTTCTCTTCCTCAAAATCACTCGCAGGGTAAGCGCTCCATCGGAGCACTACTTTTGCTCCCCTATTTTGCACCACTCACTCTTTTTTCCCTGCACGACCCTGTTCCGTTTGGACTTGGTTGTTTTTATTTTCACTTCTCTTCCTCCCAAAATCACTCGCGGGGTTAGCGCTCCGTCAGAGCGCTACTTTCGCTCCCCCATTTCCCACTACTCACTCTTTTTTCCCTGCACGACCCTGTTCCGTTTGGACTTGGTTGTTTTTATTTTTTCTTCACCCTCTCTTGAAATACCGCGCAGGGTTAGCGCTCCGTCAGAGCGCTACTTTTGTTCCCCTATTTTGCACCACTCACTCTTATTTCCCTGCACGACCCTGTTCCTTTTGGACTTGGTTGTTTTTATTTTTTCTTCACCCTCTCTTGAAGAGCCACCGTGCGGGGTTAAGCTCCATTTGAACTACTTTTGCCCCTATTTTTGCCACTCACTCTTTTTTTCCTGCACGACCTGTTCCGTTTGGACTTGGTTTGTTTTTATTTTCTTCACCCTACTCCATCAAAAATACCGCGGGGTTAAAATGTATTACCCTCCGTCAAACTTTCTTTTCACTCCCCTATTTTGCACCACTCACTCTTATGTTCATTCGTGATTCTGTTCCATTTGGACTTGGTTGTTTTTATTTTTTCTTCGCCCTTTCTCAAAATCACTCATGGGGTTAGCGCTCCATCGGAGCACTACTTTTGCTTCCCCATTTCACACCACTCACTCTTTTTTCCCTGCACGACCCTGTTCCATTTGGACTTGGTTGTTTTTATTTTTTCTTCTCCCTCTCCCACAATCCTGCGCGGGGTTAGCGCTCTGTTGGAGCGCTACTTTCGCTCCCCTATTTTCACCATTCACTCTTTGTCCCATTATTCCTCCGTGCTGTTCTGACTTTGTTTATTTTGACTTTTTCCCTCCTATCTCTGTCAAATTCACTCGCGCGTTAGCGCTCCGTCGGAGCGCTACTTTCACCTCCTTGTTTATCACTCTTTCATTTCTTCTCCTTTTTATTTTTGTATCGCAGCAAGTAGCGCTCCGTCAGAGCGCTGCTAGCATTCGTGGGTTTTGTTTTGCATTCTGCTGGTTTCCATGCATCTGTTGTTCTTTTTCCCTAGTTACTGTTTGTGGTTCAAAATGATTATTGTTCGTTTTATTATGTTGTGACCAAATTTCAACTTGAATTGCTTCACAAACAGAACTGTATGTTTATATCTTTGTCTGTCTTTGTTATCTCTTCTTTTTGTTGTGGTGGTAGTTGTATTTGTTGTTATTGTTGTTATTCCTCTTATGCTTTGTTCTCTTTCATTGTTTTTTGTTTCAACTAGATGACTTTGTCATGTTTGCTGATATATATTTGATTAACATCTTATTGTTTTTGTGGCGTGGCTGGCTGACAATAGGACAATAATCATTTTGAACCATAGATACTTTTGTATTCTCCGTTAAACTCTGCTGTCCGTGCTGTGATGGAATCCATTCAAGCAACACCCTCCTTCATGCCACAAGTTGGCGCTCATACTCTTCCCCTCTGGACGCAGTTGTTGCAAACTGATGATTCCCAGTTAATTGATATCCTTCATACCGGTTTTGAGGATGGTTTTTCCTCGTTTGAGAAAGCTTGGGAGCAACTCCAACAGTTGTCCCCCTCGCTGCTTAACACCTCTTTGGCTGCAAAACAAGATTCATTTTTAATGGGCGTTCCCTTTGAGTGTGTTGCTTCTCTTCTTTTACCCAACCAATCAACCAACCAACCAACCAACTGTTTGTTTTTTACATTCTCTTTGCGTTACGTTTTACTGACTTGTTGTTGGTGTGATTGTTTTGTTTTGCTGAATGAATGCAATACTACACGAACACACTCACTCTGCAGATACTTTTTACCCATGCAAAGGAGCACCCAACTTTTAACCTACGTGGTACAGCGCGGGTTCCGACCTGGCGTGTATAATTATGGCCTAGCTGAGAGGCTTATCCATACCAATGGCTGGGCTACTTCACAAGAAGGATTTGATGGGGCCTTCTTCATCACGCCATTCATTGTCTACACTGATGAAGCTGCAGGGGGCTGGCAACTGTCCCAACTGGCTCCTTCTCCTGCTTTCCTCCCTGCTACTAGCTGATGTCGCATTCCCGCTAGCAGCAGTGGCAGCATCGCGAGCAGTAGCCAGGAGAGCAGCCAGCCCAGCGATGCTTTGGCCTGCGAGTGTGCTGAGCTTAGTCAGCTCATGTTTACTGCCACCCAGACTTCGGCAGAACTCATTTTAAACAAAGGTACTCTATTCAACCAACCCGTTGGTTGCACCATCACCGCACTTTAGGGTTTTTATTTTGTTTGTTTGTTTGTTAGTTTGTTTGTTTGTTGGTAGCATTTTGTTGGTTGGTTGGTTTGCATTGTAACTTAAGGCTCATATGTTTCCAGTTGCTGCTATTGGTAGCCCAGAGGCCGAAGCTGAGATCCTCAGCAAATTTAACCCCGGCAATCGTGCGTTCTTTTTAACCCTTTATCTCTCTTTTCTCTTTTCCTTTTGTCCATCATTGTTATTATGGTTATTGCTGTTGGAGTTATTGGTTTATTTTTTTTGTTTCCTTGTGAGTAACTGAGCCTCTGTGTTTTTCTTTCTACCTACCAACCAACCAACCACAACATGCTTCGCGTGCGTTTGTACCGAGCAGGTCATCCTCGTAGGTCTCTTCCATCTCTCTCTAATAAGGTTCTTCTTTCAAAAGAAACAGAGAAGATAAGAATGAACCAATCAGGAACAACCGGTACACCGAAGCGAAAAAATCATAAGAACAATATTTTGGCAAGCGGTTGTATTTGCAAAAGAATTTTGTTTCAAGAGTAGAGGTGAGCAGGGCCATAACCCCCCGTCAAGGTTCGCAAGGCCTTGAGCTCAGAAATAAATCTTCTTTTCCCTTCCTTCCGTCTGCCTTCTTGTTGATTCTAGCCCAATTGTTTTATTGGGCTCGGTACAAACTATAAGGGTGGCATACAGGTCGACAGCAGCATCCATAGTACGATTCTTTTCATCGCTTGGAGCTCGCCATCCCTGAGACCCCCAATATATCCGAGAGCTATGAACCCCCCAAACAGTTTTGCGGCTTCCCCGTTCGGACTGCCCCTCAGCGCCTTTTCTACCAGACAACCCCCAGTCTTCTTCCCGGCCTCTGCCCTTCCCCCTCCCACAGCATACTACCCACCTTCTGGACAGTACCCCCCTCCCAACTTTCCTTCCCCCTACACCACCACCCCCTTGGTGTTCCCTTACTCAACGCAGGCAACAAATACCAGTCAGCAAGCCCCTTTTGCAATAACTGAGCAAGACAAAACTCTTTGATTTGACTCAAATTATGGGACATATCGGATAAGCCTTAAAAATTCGGAAATTTGATAGGGAACTTATCCAAGATCAATTTGTGTTGACCTTCCAACCGGCAGGAAAAAAAAAGGGAAGGAAGTAAAGTGGTAAATATTGGGACGTAGCAAAACAGCCGCACATCCTTCCTCTGAACCATGTCTGATAGCTTGGTGAGCTCTTCAAGTGATAGTGGTCTCTTGGTCCCTGGTTGTGGAAGGTGAAATAATGACCCCCTTTCATCAACAACAATCAGTCTTCTGCCTTCAACTCCTGTTCAACATAGTACATTCTTCTCTTGTCTTCATTGACTTAGATTTGTGCTTACAATTTCATTGGCCGCTGTAAGCTAGATGACGCAGCTACGTTGGGATGCTTTGGAGAATGGCTCTCATCCTTGTTTGTATCCTCCTTGTCAGACGTTCTCTTGGGTACAAACAAGAGGAAAGACAACTCGTTTGGGCTGTGATAAGGCCGGTAGGGGAACAACCTAACAGACACCAACTCGATGGGCGTAGGGAAAAAGACCTTTAATGAAATGAAAGAAAGAGATATATATACAAGGAGAGATAGGGATAGGTATTATGGGAGAGTGGTATAACAGGGCTTCCTTTGTGGCAGGGGGGAAATGGGTGGTTACACAACTCATCACCCCCTACCTCATCGCCCGATACCGCCCAAGCATCGAGCACTGGTTTGCCAGGCTCTATGCTATTGATGGAGCATGGCTCATCGAGTTCGTCATCTTCAGCGCCCTCATTGCAACAGCCTACATTACTACATAAAGGAGGTGTGTGACGGTGGAAGATCAACCTGCTGACGTAGCTGCAAGATATGCTGCAGTTGCAAGTATGCCTATATGTTATCTTTTCGTTGATAGTGCCGTTCAAAAAAACATTGTGAACTCAAATGTTAAGTTATTTTAGTGACTATCAAACGCCCTTTGTGTGTCTTCGAGCCCTTTTATGTTGGTGGTGTGGTATAATCTGGTTTTACGAAAAAGTCCACAAAGGGCAGCAGTGAGCTTGAAGAACCAACACGAGGAAAAGGGGTGGTGCCCTGCGTTTATCTTTTCACAGGTTCAATAGCCAACAATGCTAAACACACAGTCGTATTATCAGCTTAATACACATCTCTTAAGTTCAAGTCCTGCAACGAGTTATCCGTTTCTGCAGGTCGATAACATTAGTAAAGTTGTTTTAACCCAAAAAAAAAATTGCAACAAACCTTGTGCTGGAAGGTTCGTAACAGGAAGTGCTGGCTGATAACGTTGGTCAGGCTCTGGCTGCATACGTTCTATAGTTTGCAGTGGCCCGCCTTCTGCCATCAACTCTGCAAATGTTGGTCTATTGGGAGATACCCGTTAGTTTGTTTTATTTGGTTATTTTTTTCAGCTGAAAAACGCACCTTCTGTAAGGGTCCTGATGCCAACATTGTTGGATCAACTCTTTCCATGGCTCCGGAATGTAGTCAGGGAGGGCGGGCCGCCATCCTGTGCAAATGTCACGAATGAAGTTTGAAGGCACATCTCCAGGACGTCCTGGGTTGTCGAGGTATTGCTGTCTGTAGGGAAAGTGGCCTGTCCACAACTCCCATAATATCTGCACTCATAATTTGTCAGAAACAATTTCTTGAAAGCAGCAGTGCTAGAAAAAGCAAAACAAAGAAAACAAACCATGCCAAAGCTGTACACATCAGCAGGGTAATCAAAACGAGCAGCAGTTTGAGCAGCAAATATCTCAGGGGCAACATAGGCAAAATTGCCCATTTGGTGAAAGTGTCCTGGTGACTTACGGAACCGTGACAACCCAAAGTCCGCCACTTTGGCTTTATAATGCTCATCCAACTTATTCCATCGAGAATAAAGGGGAGGGAGAGGAAGAGAGAGCGTGAGGACGACAGACCGAACCAAAAAAAAAAGTAATACATACCAGCACATTTTTAGGTGTGAGATCACAATGCATTATGTTGCTGTTGTGCAAGAAACACATGCCTGCAGCGATGTTTTGAGCGATATGAATACGCACTTTGGGGTCTACCATCAAAGCGTCTCGCATTCGCAAAGGCGTGTGTGTTAACTGGTGGAGAGAACCTGAGCAAAATGTGGTAGATAGTGAGTCTTATGTATATGAAAGAGTGAGGAGAGAGAGAGAGAGAGAGAGAGAGAGAGAAGAGAAGAGAAGAGAAGAGAACTGTACCTCCAGCCATGTATTCAAAAACTAGCCGCTGCGGTGGGTGTAGGGAAGCACCCAAAAATTGAATGATATTTGTACAATGCAGTTGTTGCAGCATCTAAAAAGGAGAGACAGAGAGACAGAGAGACAGAAAGAGAAGAGCATTAACTTTGTGGATTAGCCAAACAAAAAAGGCGGATTACCGTAAGTTCACGCTCAAAGGCGTGAACAGTTAACTCCAAATTCTCAGTAAAAACAACTCGTTTGATAGCCACTGGAATACCTTTATAACGTCCTTCATATACGGTGGCCTGTGCACCCGAACCTATATGCGAATTGATGTCAAGAAAAAAGTGATGAAAAAAATATAGAATGAAATGTAAGAAAGTGCTCAAAAATCTAATCACAAACGTGATCAGATATAAAATGTGAGCAACGTTTTTTGGATTCGCTTTAGTGCAGGAATGAGAGAGAATGCCTATTGTAGTAACACGTTGCTAAAAGCATCTCCCAAAAACTGCACACAAAAGAGGAGAGAGAGAGAGAGGGAGAGAGGGAGAGAGCGCACAAAGAGTAAATAACAATAAGCAAAAAAAGGCATACCAATGGGTTGTCCTTCCTCCAACTCACGAGGTTCAATAAGCCAAGGCCGACGTGGGTCTATTTGCCGTGGCTCCAACGGCTCATATAAATTAGGCCAGCAATGGGAAAGTAGCAGCGGTTGACAGCTATCCACGCTAGGAGGCATTATATACACTAAATGAGCACCTCCTGCTTTGAATGAGGTTACCACCAGGACAGGTCGTTTCGTGACATGAGCGACGGCCCACAGGCTAAGTATCTTTCCAGGAGTGGATCTGTCAGAGAGGGTATTGCAATACTCAGCTAGCGACTGTGGACCCCCTTCCAACAGGTCCTTAATCTGCGTTTCTTTGTCCAGGTGGAGAGTGGGACGTTGCTTGCGTAACCACTGCACAGCTTCTCGGCGAAGGTAGGCAGCGTTGTAGATGGTGCCCCATATTTGCAGGGACAGAGAGATGAACATTGAGTTCTCCACTTCGTCCGTTATCTTTCTGCGCGTTTGTAGATTGTACATGTTGAGCCGTTCTTTGTTTCAAGTAGAAATAATTAGTAAGACGGCAAAAAAGCTCTAGAGAGCAAAAACAATGGAGGCGGTAAAAGTACTCTGTAAACGTTTGATTTCACTGTTTTGTAAGACTTGAACTTCATCGGGATTACGCATTCGTTCCATTCCTTTTGCCAAAGTCAGCAAGATGTTGATACAACAGAGAAAGGCAGCGAAATAAACGAATAAAAGATGGATGAGTGTGTTACCTTTCAATCTTCTCTGAAACTCGCTGGAGCGCAGTATTCTATCTTCTGAATTCAATGCTTCACGTAGCTGAGGTGTTAGATATTCTTTAACGGTGCTATTCCTGTATTTTATTTAGGTTTACTTCCATTTAGTTTACTAAGAAAATATATAGTGGTACCTCTGACAAACGTACCGCTTCAAGATGACGAATTGAATAAGTTTATCCAACGTTTCAAAAACCTCATCCGTGTATGCCGGTATCTACAAAGGAAATAAGGGAGGTAAGCAATATAAAAGACAACAACAACAACAACAACAACAACAACAACAACAACAACAACAACAACAACAACAACAACAACAACAACAACAACAACAACAACAACAACAACAACAACAACAACAACAACAACAACAACAACAACAACAACAACAACAACAACAACAACAACAACAACAACAACAACAACAACAACAACAACAACAACAACAAGAACAAGAACAACAACAACAACAATAACAACATAAGACAACAACAACAACATAAGACAATGGTGTACCGTAAAGCCTTGCAACAATTTGTAGTAAATGAGCGGCACTTCTTCTATCATGCTCTTGTCAAGGTATCTTTCTTCATCTCTTTCTATAATAGTCATCCAAATACCATGATGTTCTGAGTATGTTTCACTGAACCTCACACAAAACTGTAGCTGAGGGTTATCATCTTCGTTAGTTTTGATCGAGGAAGAACTGGAGGTCAGACGTGAGGTCTCGCTCTCTTCCTCCACCATTCCTTCGTAGGAATAGGGCACTTCAGTTTCTTCCAATGGCTTTTGGAAGCCTATAAAGCCTTTGTAATGGATCAAACCTCTAGCTCGGAGCTATTGTGACAAAACATTAGCATAAAATGAAGAAAGTGGAGAGAGAGAGAGAGAGAGAGAGAGAAAGAGAAAGAGAGAGCCTCACATCTTCAATGATTTGAACAATCTTCTCAGCAGGATGAAACCATTTGGTGAACCTCTCCCAGAATTCGAGAGAAACATGGCCCTCTCTCTCTAACATAACTTGCAGCTCGTGCACAATGTTCTCCGGTTTAGGCTGACGCTTGTATGTTGGTTTGAAGTGTTTGTTGAAGTGAACCACAAAAGTATCCCATGGAACCGAGGTCTTTGGTTTCAAAAAGTATCAGTAAGAAAAGAGAGACAGAAGTAATGCAGAAGCGACTAGAAGGAAAGAAGCAAGAAAAGAACGTACCACGTCCTTGAAATATTTTTGCCAAAAGTCGTTTTTCTTGGTCATGATCTCAGCGATGCGCTCCGCTATCTCCGTCAGTTCCTCAGAGCCTAGTGAACCTGAAAGGTTATCACTGGAGGCGCTACCAGGCAGAGCGGAGGCCAATCCATTCATCAGCCCTCCGTTGCTTGGTGGCTTTGGGGCAAAGAGAGAAGCTGTATGTTTAAAACGAGTCAAAACCAAAACTATGAGAGAGAGAGAGAGAGAGAGAGAGGCATGAGGAGGAGAAAGAGAGGAACGAAAGAGAGAACAAGAAGTAACAAAAAAAAACATACGGTCATAGTCTTCGCCATTGGTGATGCAAAGGGTAACACCGCCGGAAGGAAACAGATCGAAAAAATCCTCCAACTCAACTTCAGCGTTGGGCGGCTCATCTTCGTAGATCTTCATTCTCTCTTCCTGTATCTTGCCTTTCATTATTTTTTTAAAGTCAACAAACCCTGGTATGGTTGGTGAACGTGTTTTCAAAACAATGCAGTAGAGTACCATTGCCAAACTTGATGATGCGAGTCTTGAGGTGTTCCAGGCTCTTAGGAAAGGGTATGCGGGCTGGCTTACGGCCCGGATACTTTAGCATCACACTTTTGGCCTCCATGTTATTGTTTCGTGTGTGTGCGCTCAATGGCACCTCACTCGGCGACTACCAAGCTGGTTTGAGGCAAAAGGTCTTCTCCAGAACAACAACAACGACAAGTCGGGTGTTCTCTCCTCTCTTCTCTCCTCTTTCTTTGTTATTTTTGTTTTTTTCTGGTAACGCCGCGATTTTCGGTGATTGGACACGTTCCGCCCTGATTCATCGTGCAATGAGTATGTCGATGACGTGGCCATGTAACCTCTGGCGGGCTACTCTGACGTCATTTGGATTTTGGGACACGGGGGCGGGAATATTTTCGTGATTCAAACTTTGCCGCACGCTCGCGAAGCAAAACGGATGGACGCGGAGAGAGAGAAAGAGATAGAGACCTCTGGCTCCCCCTACAGCGAGGTAGGAGGAAGCCCCAACTATCAAGAGTTTGATCAGATCGAAGAACTGAACGAAAGGGAAGCACCACGTAGCCTCGCTTACTACGGCCGTCCCTTCGACTCTGATGAGGAGGACCAACATAGTGACGATGATGCTTCACAAACAGATAGTGCCCCTAGTAGTGGTAGAGGAGGAGGTTACGGTTGTTGTGCTGATACCTCTTCTTCGCTTTACGCCGAGCCAGACGACCTCGCAGAGAAAACGTCTTCTTCCGGTCAACCAGTAGCTTACGCCTCTTCCGACGACAGCCTCAAGGATGAGGAAGAAATAGAAGACGAGGAAGGGGCCTCCTCCTCCAGCGACGATGAGGGCGAAAGGGAGACAGGTGCACAGGCTAAATCCTGGAACGAGCGGTTCCAGCTGTTGCTACAACAGAACAACTCTGCGGAGAAGTACTCCAAGCTGTCGAAGCTCGCTCACGACTTTGTGTTTGCGGCCGACACCTATGGTCGCATTATCATCTCTGAGATAGGTCTCCCTGCTGAACGCAAAACCATCAAACCCATCAGCATTGGTTGGTCTTTCATCATTTCTTCCACGCTTGCTCCTTTCTTCTTTGTTCATTTCTTGTCCTTCCTTTCTTTTTTTTGAGTTCCTTCTCTGTCTTTTATCGTTTGCTCTTTGTTGTTGCTCATGTTGGAGTCAACCAGGAGGCCAGGCCGGAGGTGAGAAGTACATAGTGCAGGGCATCTTCTTCAAGTTTGCGTTGGACATATTTGATATTTATGGAGGAGACGCCTATGCTATGTTTGTGACTCCTCTTTTGACTTTATTTCTCTGCTATCTTCTTCTTCTCCTTTCTTTTCTCCCTTCGCTCCTCTCTTCTGCTTCCTTTATTCTACTCTGCTGATGCTTCTCCAACTTGAATATAGGAAAGCAGCATCACATGACTTGAAAGGACTTATCCACTATTATAGCTCTGAGATAGAAGGCCTCCATGTTCCATTGATGGCCCGTATCCTTTTCGCTAACTCTTTTTTTTTCCTTCGTTGCCGTTATAGTCTCTCATGTTAGCATTTCTTTAACATGATCACCCTACGATAGTCATCGATTACATGGGCTTTCGCTTAATTGGTACTCTCTCTCTCTCTCTCTCTCTTGTTCTTTAGGTTCACTTGATTGACAGTGTGATACAAAAACGACAGCTATATCAGTACTTCCCATAGGAGGTGACACTCTCCTATATGGATCGGCTGATGGTGGAGAGACCATCCATAAAGACAATCGTGATCTTAATAAAAAGATGAAACTGGCAGCTAAAAAGATGAACCTCAAGGTTTGATAGGATACACTTCGTTCTTACGTTTTCCTTTTTCTGTACAACATTCTTCAAACTCACTGTCGTGGCTATGAACAGGGCCATTCAGTTGGATTGAAGGAATACGATGTCAAGAAGCTTTATGGTTTGTGAAGCTGTAAAAATGCATTATGAATTTAGTTTCATATTGACTCTGGCCTTCTTTTGTTTTCCTTTTGCAAATAGCACCAGTGGACATCGAAGGCCATTTAGGAAGAGATGGTCGTTTCTACGTGTTAGATTATGCAAGAACCTTCCCTCCTGAAAAACCTTCTCTTGAGAGGTGTCCTTCTCTCTCTCTCTCTCTCTCTCTCATTCGCTCCTCTAGCCTAACTTTTGTATCTACCAATAGGCGCACTAGGAAAGGCATTATCTTGTACAAGTATGTTTGCATTTGTCCTTTTCCTTCTCTTTTTTATTCTCATTCTCTTTTTCTTTCTTAATGAAACAGTCTGCTGAGACCTGAACTTGTTCGCCAAAATCCAGTACCATTGAGTCCAGGTTTATCAACATTTCCTTCCTTCTTATCGTTCGTCCTGTTGTTGTGGTTGTCCCAAACAAACGAAAGTCTTAACTTTGTAAACGAAACACAAAGACGCATTTACTGTATGGAGCAGGATTGATCCGAACAAAGTCGAGCACAACAGAGAAGTATTAGAAGCCACCGAACGACTATTAAACCAAGTTATTCCTGCTCTTGCCAAACAACTCAACCGGCTCACACATCACAATAACGAAGAAGATGAAGAAGGAGAAAACAATGAAACCTCACGGCAATACCAAGAAAGAAGACCATCTTGGGATGAAAAGGAAGAAGATATCGTGCGGCGAATCGACGTTATTGAGCAAGCGCACATGACAGGCGTGAACGTCAGACACCTAGGCCGCCTCCGTCGTCTCGTCCAAAGTAAGTTGCTCCAACAGAAAATACTAATAGAAATGATAGCTCGCGTTGTCAGAAAACAAAGTCAAGCCCTGCTTCGCGACGCTATTCGCCACAGTGGAGTTCCTTCAGAAGGTCCTGCTAGACAAGCGATGGCCTCTTTGTTCAATATGGTACTAGGCAAAGGTGATGCAGGTAGCAGCGAAAACAAAACCACGTATTGGACGAAGAAGCTGAAGGAACAGCTACTGTATCAGTACGAACAAGCTCTGTTTGATATCGAAATGGAGGAGGGATATGACTTGCGTGAAGGGCTTGATATGTTGGACCTTATCGAGCGCATTGCACAGCTTACTAGCATTCGCTTCACAGAGCAGGCCCGCAGGGACATGGAAAAGACCATACGCTCTGGGCAGAACTTCAAATTTGTGTTTTGTGATTTTGAAGGCTTGTCTTCTCATGTTAAACACATGAACTTGATTGGTACAGTGGTTCCCTTTATCTTTACCTTTGTGCCTCTTTCTTCTTTTAATGAAACAAAACTAAATAGATGTGGCGGATGGAACCTCTATGTTTTACGACTCGCTGAAGGAGAAAGGCAGCAATCAGGTTCGAATGTTGACAATGGCACTCACCAAGTTTCAAGAAGCTTCCAGAAAGATGCCGTTCAACCCCGACATCATCACCAACCTTGGCGACTTGCTCGTGCAACACGCTGAACAACAGGTTCTTCGCGGCGAGATGGATGCCGCTGAGCAATCCTTTGAAAATGCTCTTATGGCTTTCAAGACTGCTCTCAGTATTCGTCCAGGTTTTTCCTTCATTTCTTTGTTACTTTGTCTGCTTCGTGCTGGTGTTTCTTCTCCTTTTAGTCCAGACTAATAACCAGAAAAAAAAATCAACATATAAAGGTTACAGCAGATGTGTAGTTGGAATGGGCAACATCTACTTAGCACAACAAAAGATAGAGGAAGCAATCTTCCGATATGAAGAGGCGCTAGCCTTAGAGCCAGAGGGAAGCGCGGAGGCCCATTTGCAGTTGGGCAGAATCGCCTACAAGCTCGGACACAACATCGACTACGAGAAGGCCTCTCATCACTTTCAAAAAGCGGCAGAGCTTAACGCTGACCTACACATCGCTGCTCTACTTGCTGCCAACTCTCAGTTCCTCTCGTTGCTTCAAAATGTAGAGAAGGATGACTTTGTGTTGGTAACAAACTCCACTCCTGCTTCTTCTACAATCGAACAGGAGGTCTACGAGATAGCTGCCAAGTATGAAAAATCTTTGGCTCTCTCTGATTCTGCCAGCGAGTCTTTGGTAGGCTCTGCTGTCAAGAAAAGCAACCTCTACTTGCTGCTCTTGTTTCATGTGGCTACTTATAGTGATCGACTGAAGGAAGTTTTGAAGCGCGAGTTGGCCTCCATTACTACTCTCTCCTTTGAGACAATGCTCAGCGGAGGCGATGAAGCCATTCGATTGGGACGTTCCACCTATCTCTGCGAGCATTTGTTAGAACTATTGCCGTTGTGCAGTTCTTTGCGCGAGTTGGCACTGCCGACCTGTGGTACATTGACCGACCTTCATGTGGCCCAAATTGTTACCATCTTTGCTTCTTCGGTATGGTTTTACTTTCCTTCTTCATTATTATATGGTACTTACAATGACCTTATCACAAAGGGACTCGAAACTCTGAATGTTCGCAACTGTACGCAGCTGACTGACGAGAGTCTACAGAAGATTGCATCAGAAGCAGGATGGAGCAAGCACCTACAGTGTCTGTATTTTGATGGCTGTACAAACCTTAGCTCTTCCGCTCTAGAAGACACCATCACCAAGTCCTGTCCCAACCTTCGTTCCATCTCTCTTCAAAACGTGAGCTCAGTGCAAGACTCTTTAGTCCAAAGCCTCTTGAATTACTGTACCCAATTGGAAGAGCTCGACTTTCGCAATTGCTCCGCTTTAACTCAAAATGCATTCATTTCAGCTTCTTCTGCTGCTTCGTCTTCTGGTGAAGGAGCAGAGAACACGAATGCAGAATGCAACACATCATCCTACAGTGTAAAGATCCTTCGATTGGAAGGACAGAGCGGCTTCACGCATGAAACACTTATTGCTATTTTGGACAAGATGCCTGCTCTGGAGGAGTTAGGTCTGAGGAACGTGCAGACTTTGGACGATGCTACTTTGCTACCGATGATGTCTCGTCGTTGCCCTTCCCTCAAGCTGCTCGTTGCACCATCTGGTTTCTTTCTTTTTTATTTTGCATTATTTTTTTTTTTACCAATTTGGTTTTAAGATTCTGACAATGGGACGAACATAGGAACTCCATTCACATACTCCGGAAAGGATGGGCTTCAAGTGCAAATGAGAGAGATGACCCAAACTGCGTACTTCATCGACCTGAAAACTTCAAAGAATATATTGCAAGTCAGTCACAGGAGCTTTTTCAGAACAGTGGATGGTACCGACATTCGCATCAATCACCCTCGCCCCGGTTTCATCACGCTCACGGATGGAAATTCCGCCACGTTGGCCTCCTTCACCAAGGAGCAATTTTCCGGACAATGGGTTTGCAAGCTGTTGGATGGATCCATCTCTCGCTTCCGCTTTGACTCGTTAACAAAGAGATTGACATTCACTCCCAACGAGGCGATAAGCATTCAAAGCTTGCTTGCCGGGTATCACCGTATAGTCATCAAACCCGGCATGAATGCCACTCTTGCCCTGCTTACCACTTACGTCGCACTTGAAGCAAAGTGAACTATGGTCAATTCATTCAACTCAGGAATTCTGGTTGGTTAATGCTTTATCTAATCCTCCGTCCTTTTTACATTTTCATTTTGTAGTGCTCATGCATGAGAAAGAGATCTACCTTCAGTAGTAAGGCGTGGTCTAAAGCGCAAACATGGCGAAACTGTTGTACATAATCATTCATTACCCAGAACCGGGGAGGGGAGAGAGTGAGAGAGCGAGAGAGCGAGAGAGAGAGAGAGAGCCACGCTTCAAGCGTTGTTTTAAGCGTGTCTCTGTTGTTAATATACAGTCAATCATTAGAACGAAGACCAACAAGACGACCGGAGAGCGGAGACACCCCAACCAAGAAGACATCCCAATCGCCTTTCCATCCTACCTCCACAAACGTGACAAACAACAAAGTCTCCTCCATCACTCTTAGCACCAAGCCGCTCTTTCCTGCCTGCTCTTGCTGCCAACAACTGATCCTTTCCACTGTGGGGTGGTATGCAAACACCCCACTGCTGTCCCAGTCGCTGCGCTCATTGCTTTCCAGCAAAAGCTTCTCCCATGAGGAGGAGCCTGGGCAGCTTGACGCACAACGAACGGTTTTCATCATCGCAATCGCATCAATGTACATTCTTTCCGCTTGTTCTCTGTTGCTCTCTTCTTCTAGCACAAGTTCCGAGAGGCCTTCATCGCCAACGAGTTGCCAGGCAGAAGAGGCAGGAGAAGAAGAAAAGGAGATCAGCGGGTTTGCCATCCATGGCTCCCATCTTTGAGCTCCATAGGAGCCGTACCAAAGGTTGTTTGAGATCTCTCCCAACAGCTTGGCGAATGCTCGGTCCTGATAGAGAGCCTTCCAAACGCAACAGTCTTCTGGTGGTGATTGCTGTGGTTGAGGAATATGCTGTTGGTGTTGAAAGGCTGTGTTGTTGTGGGTAGGAGAAGCAGGTAAACTTATGATGTCATGCAGCACCTCAGTTGGAAGAATTTGAAGCCAAGTGGGAGCGGAAGAGAAGGATAATGAAGAAGGAGAAGAGTAATTAGTTTCATCTCTTGGACTGCGTTTTCGGAGAAACGCTTCGACTTGGTTGTTTAGTGTTTGCATGGACGTTTTATAGTGTGCAACTTGTTTGCGTATCGCTTTCTTGTCCTCTGCTTCATCATCTCTTTCTTCTTCTTGTTCTTCTTCTTCTTCTTCTTCTTCTTCTTCTGTTACTCGTTGTTCTTCTTGTTCTTCTTCTTCTTCTTCTTGTGCTTCCTCTTCTTCTTCTTTTACTCCTTCTTCTTCTTCTTCTTCTTCTTCTTCTTCTTCTTCTTCTTCTTCTTCTTCTCCTTCTCCTTCTCCTTCTCCTTCTTCTTCATTGTCTTCATCGTCTACTTCTTCGTCTTCCTCTTCCTCTTCCGCTGAGTCTGCTTCGTTTTGCAGGAAGTAGTGCTGGATCCAATGGTCAACATAACCAGCCAACACAACCGAACACAGACTGCGGAGCGTTCTCTCATGAAAACGAGAGCAGTCTTCCGTTTCTTGCTCTTTGGTAGTTGAAACCCGAGCTCGTTTTGTTTCTTTCTCGTTCACTGCTTCCGCTTCGCTTTTATTTCTCCTGTCCTCGACCTCCTCGACCTCCGCCTCATGCTCTCCTTCTTTGGGGTTGTCTCGTTCATGCACTGAAAGGTTGAACCTATTCTTCGGAGGAAGAAACGCTCCACAGGAGCATTGAAGAAAGCCCCTCTTCTCTTTTAAGACGGTGTACCGTCGAGACAGAGGCTGACATGGCCCGAATACTCGTTCATACAGGCAAGCCCAAACACGGTTCCTCACCACCTCTTCCACAGCAAGAGCCTTGGCCATAGAAAGAAACCAAATGCAAATAGAGGACAAAAAAGCTGCTGGCTTTTGTTCTTTCTTTAATAAATATTTATATTATATTGTAATAATTTAGCAAAATATCGCGGGCGGGCGGAGAAGAAAGGACACCGCCCTCAGCCACAACGTTAATGTTTTCTTTCTCGAGCGGCGGCGACGACGACCACTGGGAAGAGCTTGAATGTATAGAAGTTGGTACCGTAGAGACTACAACAGGACAAGTAGCGGAGAGTGTATGAACCGATGGAAAGAAGCAGTGATTTTGATTTTTTGAGAGAAGTACTTGGAAATCCTGTTCGCTTAGTAGAAGAAATCAAAGAAAAACTTGGAGATGAAAAACAAGTCAAGTTCGAAGACAACGAGGCTTGGTTAAGAGAGCGGCTGGGGTCAAACGTTGTTCAAATGTTGGAAGACGCATCCACCACGAAAAAAAAAGCGCACCCGAATCCATGTTGACCGTCAACTACCAGAAGAGCGTTTCAGCAAAGACTTCGCCCATTTACCCCGGTGTGGAAACCAACAAAACTGTGTGCTGTGCTACCACAAGCACCCAAAACGGAAGAACCACGCCCGTTCTCACTTTTTTGCTCCCATTGCAACGTTACCCTTTGCATCAACGCCAAGCGAAACTGCTTCTACGAGTATCACCAACAAAATTATCAATAAACGCGATAATATT